>PVJH01040024.1:0-16000 GCA_004026705.1 Nesogale talazaci
TTGGGGGGGGGGGGGGGAATCCCAGCCCTCCTCCACCCTTTGACTCAGCCGCCCCCGCGTGCGGGGGAGACTTCGGAGGGCGCGCCTGTGCTTGTGCAAAAAGGCAGGGGGACAGAGGTCTTCGCTGAGACGTGGTCAGGAAAGGGAGACGGGAGAGCAGCTGTGAGCTGGTCGCCCTCCCGTGGGACCTGCCACGTGCGGCGGGTGGAGGGGAGCGCCGAGGCGTGGTCTGTCCGCGGCTGTCCCTTTGGTGGGAGGTCTGGGCCTGTTGGTGTGGCACAAAGACGCACAGGAGGACACGGGACGCTTAAGAAACCCAAGACCAAAGCACCCGAGAGCGGTGAGGAGGGGAGGGCTGCACGGGGACAGGGGGAGGGGCAGGGAGGGGAGCTGGACTCTCCGTGCAAACTGGCTGATTGCTTTGTTTTATTCACCGTAGCAATAAACCTCCAGATCTCACATGTGGATCCCCGTACAGGGGACCAGAGACCCGTCAGAGGTGGGTCAGGGCACAGAGAGTTGCTTTCATCCTAACCCCAGAACAGGTGTGTGCGTGACTTTTTCTTAAAAAGCAGGGCGGGGGGGGGGGGGGGGGGGAGGGCAGAAATGGTGGTAATGAGAACAAAAAGTGGCCAATAAATATCCGAGGAGACGCTGGGACTCCCCAGGAGTCCGCGAGATGCAAATTAGAACCACAGTCAGATGCCATTTCACACCCAGCGGGTAGGAGGAGATTGAAGTTGGACAAAGCCAAGTGTGCAGTGGGGATGGCGCTGGGAGACACAGGTGCAGCGCTCTTGGCCCCAGCAGCCCCCTCCTCAAAGCACAGGAGGACGCGGGGGCGGGGGGGGGGGGCAGGCCCAGAGCCTCTGGCAATGGTGGCGATCGGCCTGCGCTCAGGCCGCACCCACAGGCGAAGGAAGCGGTGAACGCATATTGCAGCTTATCCAGATGGATCCATGGTCATTAAGCCCCCCGACCGGACGCACCTCACAACAGCAGCGCGTGTAAAAGTGCCGGAGGAGATGGAGGCTTCCGAATGGACACAGCGGCCGTGGGTCCATTGATTTATCCCTTCCACAGACGGGGCTCACACATGGAAACCAGCCCCTCACAGGGCGCCTAGAGGCTGCCCGTGAGTGGGTGGTAAAAATGCCGAAGCAGCCCGGGAGGGCTGGCCCTGGGGGATGGGGAGATAAGTGGGACGTGGCAGGGGGAGATGCAGGGGTCTTCAGCTAAGGCTGCATGATGCCATCCCTTTAAAGGGATCGATAATACACAGGGTGTCCTGCGATGAATGATACTGCCCCTGTAAAAAGGGCGCCCACCCTCCAGCTCCCCCCCCCAGCACATGACCTCGTGAGGAACGGGCTTAGCAAACAGTGAGGGCCCAGGGCTGGGTGGGCGCTCCGTCCACCCAGGAGTCCTGGCGGTGTGGGTGTCCCGTGTCAGGCCCCGGATCCGATCCGCTCTGTCCTGCTGGATCACCCTGATTCAGACTGGACTCGGGCCTGAGTGTGGGGTTACCACCGTCTCTTTAAGAAGGCCGAGTCACACTGGACAGTGTATAGTATGAAAATGTAGTAACAATTTGTGAATGATTAAGGGTTCATGGTGGGCGGGGGGGGAAGCATGGGGAGCTGGCACTGGGGGCCTAAGTGGAGGGAGTCTATTTCGAGAGTGATGATGGTAACAAGTGTGCACATGTGGCCTGCAGACAATTGATGTACGTGTGGATCGTGATGGGAGTTGTATGAGCCCCAATAAAATGATTTATTTAAAAAAAAAATAGAGCAAAAAAGGAGCTTAGACCAAGGGCTTAAGCAGAAAATATTTGGAAATGAAGATGGCAACATGCGTACAAATGTGCTTGATCCAAATGATGTACTGAATGTTATAAGAGCTGTAAGAGCCTCCAATCCAGTACAAGGTCTTAAGTCTGATATTTGTCCAAATGTCTGATACCAATCTATAAAATCTTCTTCAGATTCACGAGGCACGTGCAATGAGGCCAGGACAATCAGCGGCCAGTGGGTGCAGAGTCTTGTGTATCCAGTGGTTGTTTGTTGTAAGCATCTTAGCGCTGGCAGGGGCCTCTCTGGGGCTTCTCAAGCATCTCAGCGCTGGCAGGAGTCTCTACGTGGCTTTTCTGACTTCAGAGGTCTGGTTCCATCAGGGGAAGCCCATGTGGCCTTTCCTCCAGGATGTCTCACAGGGCGTCAGCCTTGCGTCTTGTCAGCAGAGCGTCTCCAAGGGACTGAGTCATGGGTCTCCCAGCTCCAAAGGGGAAATGGCACCGGATTTCCCAGAATCCTCAGAGGAGGAGGCCATGCCCACACAGAAGTCTCCTTGGCGATCTCCAGCTTGACAGGCTAGGCTCCACCCTGACCAGCTTACTCCTCAGATTGACACCAGGTTGGGTGACTGCCACGGGCTATCTGCTCCCTCCAGGGGCGTACAGCCTCGAAAACCCTGCCTCAGAATCTCGGGGTCAGTCAAGTGCCGCCTGACGCTCGGGAAGCATAGGCCGGGGTGGGGCATGCTCCCTAACCGCCGGAGGGGGCACAGCCCACGGATGCGTGATTTCCGACTTCCAGCCTCGGGATGGGGAGGACGAAGCTCCGTTGCTGGGAACCATTTGCTCTCAGGCCCTGTGTGAGGGCGGCCCCCGGAAATAAGCGATTACTCATGGCAGAAAGGCCTGGACAGCGCTCGGTGGGGGGTACAGAAACGTGGCCTGGTCATCATCAGAGGACAACGAAGCGGGCTTGGAGGGTGGACGGGAGAGCAGAGGTTGGAGTGGGGCAGGGGAGAGCAGCCCGAGAACTCTTGCCCTGGGTTTGGAAGAGGAAGGAGCAATGCCCCACCCCCCACCCCAGGCCCAGTCAACAGTACAGAACTGGCAGGAGTCATGACCCCCCAAGCACCCCCCTCCCCAGAAAGCAGGCCTCAGGGGGACTGAGAATGAGGCATGGGCTGGCGTGGGGTGCTCCATCTCTCGGGGCACCAGCAGCCTGGGCCACCCAGGGCCCTGCCGACTCTGGAAAGAATTTCCTGAACGTGTTGGGGCTTGGGATAGGTGAGACAGTGGCTGAAGAGGAAATTATGAACATGGAGTCAAGCAGGGGTTTCACATGGCTTCGGGAGCCCAGCCTGGGGCCTGGGGTTATCCAGAACCAGCCGGTGAAGGGGTAGGAGGGCAGGGAGCTGAACAGGAGGCTGTGGGGAGAGAGAGGGACAGACCACCAGTCCCAGGAATTGCCACGCCTGCCGCAGGACAGTGAGACAGCCCTTTCGGGGCCTCAGGGCCAGGCCAGGCCTTGGGCCGACTCCTCAAATGCCTGCCAAGGCCCCTGCCCCCACTGGGGACTCCTCTCAGGAGTAACCACACCCAAGGACAGTGGCCAGGCCGCCCAGACTGAGGCCACGCTCCGCCTTTCCCGCCTTGAGGGCGTCAGTGTCCACTCAGAAGAGTGGGAGTCCAGACCCGGCTACATGGGGAGTCACAGGGACTCTGGGTGCAAAGGACCAGGCTGCACAGAGACCTGGTGTACCCACCGCCAGCCTGACCACAAGCTTTGTCCTGGCCAGGACTGAGGAAGAGAGGGGTGGCAGCCCTGGGTGTGGGTGCGGGGCTCTGGATGCTGGAGTGGTCCTGTGCCTGGACTTAAGGCATGGAGCGGAGGGCCTCAACAGGGCCAGACCCCACAGAGCAGGGGTGCAAGGCAGCGTGGGTGCTCAGGACTGCACAGGCATGAAACAATCTTGGGGGGACCCAGAGAGGGAACACAGAGGGACCTCTGCCCACCCAGACAGACACCAGTGCCCCAAGGCCAAGCACGAAGTGGGGACTGGTGGGCGTCGGGGTCCCCCTGCCATCAGAGGAAGGTGGCTGGACCCGGGGAGGCCTTGGAGGCCTGTGAGCGGTGGGGGACCCCAGGGCGGCCCTGTCACAGCCTTGGGGACAGACAGTGGCGAGGCGGGAAGGAGCGACAGGAAGGAGGAGAAGACGTCAAAGAGGCACTTGTTCTGCTAAGTGGCTTTTTGTTGTCAGAAATTGGCCACGAACTCTGACCACTGGAGCCCCGAGGCAGGGTTCGTCAGCCACACCCCCTCCCTGCCCCCAGCCGGCCACACACCCCAAGGCCGACTCCACACAGCCACAGGCACACACTCGAGCCTCGCCGCCTCCGTCCCGTCCTGGCAGAGCCCACCCGGCCGGACCCCCACACACCTTCTCTCGGTTGCACCTACGCCCTAACCCCCTCTGACAGCTCCTCCCCCTCCCCCTGCTTCAAAGGGCACCTGTTTCTGGTGCCAAGAGACGCTCAGGTCCCCCCGACTTTCAGGAGTCAGGAGCCAGCACCGTCCTTCTGAGCAGGTGGGGCCCACGTGGGCACCCTGAAATCCACAGGCCTGGGCCCAGTGCCCAGGCTCGCTCAAGAGGGGGATTCTGGGTAAGGAGCATGCACAGCACCTGGAGCAGCAGAGCCTGAGAGGGGCCCAGGGGAGCCCTGGTCTCCCCACCCCCATGTCTCATGGGTACCAGGTTGTGGGGGGGCGGCCACGAACGGACAGAACCTCTGCCTGGTGGGTCAGGCTCCCCTGCTGGTGGGGGAGGCGGATGAGAGCACATGAAGCGGAGTGCCAGGGGCTGGTCAGGCGAGTGTGTGTGTGTGTGTGTGTGTGTGTGTGTGTGTGTGTGTAATTTTACATCAGGCGGTCGGAGAGGCCGGGAGCACGGCGTGGACTTGCAAGGTGAGAGCATTTTCAGCAGAGGGGCAGTAGAGAGAGGAGGGACCCGAGACAGCAGGGGGGCCGGTGTGACTGACGGAACCCAGCAGTGAGGGGTGACGTCAGAGACGGGGAGACCAGACGGGGCAGGCAGTGATGCCTGATGCCCGGGCCAGCCCTTACGCCGCCCTCCGCACGGAGCCTCTCGGCGGGCGGGGAGGAAGCCTTTCCTAACTCTTCCCACCTGCAGGAGGGACAAAGCCCGAACCGCGGGCCTCCACGCCCTCCCGCCATCCCTGGGGAGAGCGTGGCAGCGGCCCCGGCGTGTTCCTGCCTGTGCCCACCACACCCAGGTTCCCTCCCAGGGAGTCCCCACAGTGACACCCTCTCCCGGCCTGGCATCTTCACAGCCAGGACTTCCTGCAGTCCTCCCTCCCGAAACCCACAGCTGGCGGGCAGCAACCAGGGAGGGCGCAGGCCCTGCCCAAAGTCCTGCCTACAAGGCCTCCAGGGCCGGCATCGCCACACAGGGGGACTGGGGACGCCGCTGGGCCCAGGGTGGGGTTGCACCCCGTCCTCCAACAGCGGAGAAGGAGGCAGCGAGCGGGAAAGGCTCTCCTCAGGCTGGGCCTCTCCTCCGCCCTGACTCCGCACAGAGAAAGCCCTGTGGTCAGTGGGAGGTTCCGGGGAGAAAGTCTAGTGGCCACCCCCGTGGGTGTGCCCCTGAGAAGTGGGGCGTGGCCCCGGAAATAAAGAACAAACCTTGCCGGGCCGAGCTGAACCGGGGTGGATGGTGTGGGGAAGAGGGGCAGTGGAGTCCGAAGCCTTACCTCGGAACTTCTTAGGGGGGTTGTCCAGGTCCCCAGCAGCAGGCTCCACCACGCAGCGGTCGTCCACCAGCCTGCAACCAAGCAGCAGGGTCAGCAGGGGAAAGAAGACCCCTTCCCACAGCACCCCTCCCTAGGGCAGGGCTCCACCCACCAGGGAGGCCCCCAAAGCATCTTCTTCCTCCTTCACTGACAAGCCTCACACTGCTGGGGCATTTTGGGGTTGAAAATATCTTTCTCTCTCTCTCTCTCTCTCTCTCTCTCCACCAGTGAAATAGGGTGGGGGGGGCCACCAAGCACCTTGCACCCCCAGGTAGGGCACAGAGGCACACCTTCCCTCCCTCCCCATAGGGAGGGTGTGTGTGTGTGTGTGTGTGTGTGTGTAGGGACACAGAGACAAAGTCAGAGAGCCAGAAGAGAGTTAAGGACAGCGAATGAGGAGAGAGACAGAGACAGAAATTAAGTCGGATGGAGGCGGAGGAAGGGGCGCAGAGGCAGAACGAGGCTAGCGACGGATGGCAAGGATGAGCGGGACACCAGGCCTGGGGACAGAAAGAGCCGTGGGTCTCAAAGGCAGGACAGTCGGGGAGCCTCGCCTCGTCCCTCCCACCCCCGACGGGCCCCCATTGGCCGTCCGGAGGACACGGGCAGTGTCCGCGCACCACTGCGCCCCAGGGAGTCTCAAGGCGCACGGTTCCGAAATCCATCTCGAACCATTCCACCCAGGCGCCCTGGGGCAGGTCGAGGGCCATGCTTTCAGCAAGCGGTTCTCAATCTGTGGGTCGTGACCCCTTGGGTGGGGGTGGGGGGGTCCCCTTCCCCAGGGGTTGCCCGATTCATTGCCGTAGCAAGACGACCAGGATGGAGTCGCAACAGAAATCCTTGAGTGGTCGCCACCACCTGAGGCTCGGTGTTTTGAGGACCAAACCGCTGCTTCGGGGGCATGAACTGTCTGCCACCCTCCCCCAGCTCTCAGACACAGGGAGTCAGGAAGCAGATGGCCCGCCTCATTCTCCCCGGGGAGCAGCTGGCAGAATGCGGAGCGCCACAGAGCGCTCTGTCCACCGTGCCACCAGGCCCCCCGTGGGCCCCTTCTGCCTAAAATTCCCTCCCGCGGCCGTGTCATTGGTCGCCGTTAAATGCCACTGATTTGGGTCTGGCCCAGGTGACCTTGCCCACAACAGAACACGGCACGTCCCCACGGCTGTTCTGATGGTGTCGCCACGAGGCCAGCCTGCCTGGCTGGCCGCCCTCCCCTTCCCGCTGCCCCCCTACTTTCACATGCACCCTGTCCCAGGACTGGCCACCCCTGACACGTCCAAAGCGTGGGCGAATCCTGCATCTCTGGAAGGCATTCATTTATCTGTCCGCTCACCCCCGTCCACCCAGGCACCCACCCACCCCCTTCCGGTGCTGAAAACCCTTCCGTATCACCCCAGGGATGGAATGGTGATAATCACCACCATTTCAGAGACCGATAGGAGCCCTACACGCCCCTTGTTTCCGAGATCTCCCCCATTCTCCGCTGTCGGAGCTAGTTAATTGCCAGGGAGGGAGAGACCGAGTCTGAAGATGAAGCCCCATGTTCCTTCTGCCCCTCCCCTCCCGAAGCCAGCTAACAAGACCTTCTTTCATGATAGGGCCTCCACTGCCCACCCCCTCCTTTCCAGCCTCCTGAGTCATACAGAACCTCCAGCTGCTTCCACATTCCTAGGCTTTGCAGCAGGGGTCCTCAAACTTTTTAAGCAGGGTGAGCCAGTTCACTGTCCCTCAGACCGTTGGAGGGTCGGAGTCTAGTTAACAACAACAACAAAAAGAAAACAACTATGAACAAATTCACTGCGGGCCCAGATGAGCCAGCTGCTAAGCCGGACAGCAGAGGCAAAAACACCTGGTGGGCCGGATACATGTACTCAGCGGGCCGCATGTGGCCCGCGGGCCGCAGTTTGAGGACACCTGCTCTACAGCGACGAAGCAGCAGTCTCGCCATGCCAGTCACAGCTCCTGACCCCAGCCTGGCAAACCTCCACTACCCCACCCCTGCGTCAAGGCCCCTACAGACTCTGTTGCCGAGTCCATCGACTCCGTCCGGGTCTCTCCAGGGGTGCCTGCAGACCACCACCAACGGGACCACTGCCCCGACGGGAGCCACGCGATGGTGGCCCACCTCTCCTCCACTGCTCCGTCCAGCGCTGCTGTGGGTGTGCCTCCCGCTCTTGCTGGTGACCCCTGGCCATGGCGCCACACCTTCCCGAGCCAATCCTCAGCCCCCTCTGGGTCTCCCGCCCCTACGTTCTGGAAGAACCTGGCCGTGGCCTCTCCTGCAGCCACGTCTCTTTCCTTGGCAATCACCCTGTCCGCACAGGGCTACTGGGCGTGGAGACGTCATTCTGTGGACTCCAGAGGGCCGGGCATCGCCAATGGCCCCATAGGCGTGTGAAGGCTGAACCAAGAAAACCCGGCGTCTTTGCACAACCAAACTGGCAAAGTATACTGGACTCACATGGAGTGCCAAGACACACGCATCTGGGTCGTCCACACCAGTGTCGCCAGGGTGCCCGGGGAAAGGGAAAGGAGGCAGGGGTTGGAAGCTCTGCTTCCGGGGGCAGATTTGGGGAAGAGGCACCGAAAAGGTGGCAAGAAGAAGCCCCAGATCAATAAAATATGCAACTTTTCTCTTGTTCTAAAAATGCATCCTTCTCCCCCCGCCTCCCACCCCCACTATCATGATCCTGATTCTACCTGACAAATCTGGCTGTGCATTGACTGGTACAGATAGGAACCAGGAACACGGGGAATCCAGGACAGATGATACCTTCAGGACCAGTGGTGAGAATGGCGATACTGGGAGGGTGAAGGGAAGGTGAGGTGGAGAGGGGAAACCGATTACAGGGATCTACATAGAACCTCCTTCCTGGGGTACGGACAACAGGGAAGTGGGTGAAGGGAGACATCGGACAGTGTACGATACGGCAAAATAATAATGTATAAATTATCGAGGATGCACGGGGGAGAGGGGGCGGGGAAGGTGGGGGGAATGAGGAGCTGATACCCAGGGCTTCAGTAGAAAGCAGCTGTCTTGAGAAGGACAATGGCAACAAAATGTACAAGTGTGTTTGGCAAACAACGGATGGATGGAGTGTGAGACGAGTTGTATGAGCCCCCCATAAAGTGATTTTACAAAGAAGAAGCCCCAGAAACAACCCTCCGATGAGGGAGAGGTTTTGAAGCAGGAACAGAAAGAAGCAGCCCAGGGGAAATGCGTCCCTTGTGTGCACGGATGGCAACAAATTGGAACCGGCTCTCGGGCACCCAGCAGCAGCATGGAGTCCCAGGAGGGCAGGGTTCTGTGTCAACCCTTCGGGACCCCCCAGCCTCTGCACAGCGCCTCGGCCGCCGTGGCCGCCGCCGTCACAGCTCGGTTTCTGATACTTTATGCCCCAAACGTTCCAATCTCCTACATTTCTTTCTCTTGCGTTCTTCCCAGTTTGAGGCAGGGAAAATGGACGGCCAAGAGGCGAAGCCGTCTGGCCATGGACGCCTGCCGGCCAGCAGAAAATCACACTCTGTCCCCAGGCCGTGTAGCGTTAGAGCAAGAGCTCTGGACCACAGGGGTAGGGGCCGTTGCTCTGTGAGGCTCTCCGGCCCCTCCACCCAGTCTCCTGTCCTCTCCCAACCTCCAGCTCTGTCCATCCGTCCATGCTCCGTTTCCCTGCTGCACCTCCCTCTCTCCTTCTGGAGGTCATCGCAGTCACACTGGGGATGGGTTGGCAACAAGGGTTCAAATCACCGTGTGATCACCCTCCTGACTCCAGACACGAGACCTGAACACCTGCTCACAGCTCCACCTGGAGGGCCACAGGTATCTGAACTCAACATGCCCCCCACAGAGCTCCTGACCTCTCCCCTGGCCTAAACGCACCCCTGACCATCTCGATCCTTCCCCTGGCTAAGGTCCTGTTCCAGAGTAGACGCCCTGGAGGGTGGAGTGGATGACGTGACAGGCTGCTAACTGCACTGGAGTCAGAAACATGGGGAATCTAGGACAGATGATTCCTCAGGACTAGTGGGGATGGGAGTGGTGATACTGGGAGGGTGGAGGGATGGTGGAATAGAAAAGGGAACCCATTTCAGGGATCTATATAGAACCTCCTCTCTGAGGTACAAACAACAGGGAAGTGAGTGAAGGGACACATTGGACAGGGTACGATATGAAACAGTAATAATAATATGTAAATTATTAAGGATTCATGGGGAAGGGGGCAGGGAAGGGAACTATGGAAAGCTGGTACTGGGGGCCTGAGTGGAGAGAGGATGATTTGAGAGTGACAATGGCAACATGTGTGCAAGGTGTGGCCTGCGTACAATTGACGTATGGATGGATCATGAGGGGAGTTGTATGAGCCCCGATAAAATGATTTATTAAAAAACAAAAACAAAGGACCTCCGGCGTAGCCATGGCGGCTAACGTGACCACCAACCTGTGGCAGCTGCTACTTCTCGAGCTTGTGGACAAATGTATAGGAACAAGAATTGACATTGTGATGAAGAGTGACAAGGAAATTGTTGGCACCCTTCTAGGTTTTGATGACTTTGTCAATATGGTACTGGAAGCTGTCACTGAATTTGAAATCACACCAGAAGGAAGAGGGATTCCTAAATTAGAGCAGCTTTTGCTAAATGGAGAGGACATAGCAATGCTGGTTCCTGGAGGTGAAGGACCTGAAGTATGAGTGGATTTTCTGGAGGTCTGTTTGCTCCTCTTTTGTTTATAAAGGGCACAAGATGGGTTTTTTTTAAAAAAAAAAAAAACATTTTAATCGTGAGATACTATCATGCTACCTATCCCCTTGAAGGGAAAGACTTTGAAGATACATTGTAAATGCCCAATTTTTGTGAAAGGTAATTGTGGCAGTCATGTGCTTATGTTAATTTTATGATTGAAATGTAGGAGTGGAGTCTAGCCTGTTCATCTGGAGATGGCCATTGAATAGCCAGGGGGCCTCTATGTGGGCATGGCTTTCTCCTGAGACTTCTGGGAAATCTCGCAATATTTCCCTCATGAAGATGAGAAGCTATCTCCCCCAGTTGTTGGGAGTTAGTCTCAGAGACGATGAATCACGGAAAACACAAGATGCAGTCTCTGAGAAGTTGGAGGAGCCAGCGGAGAGACCACACGGCTTGGCCCTGATGGAGCCAGACCTCTGAAGCTGGGGCGGCACGCTGTTGATGGACCATGAGCCCTGGAAGCAAGGAGCCATGGGGAGACCCCTGCCAGCGCCGGGACTCTGCACCCACTGTGTGACTTCGTGAGTCTGAAGGAGACTTTGTAGACTGATTTCGGGCATATGGGTTAATATCGGACTTAGGCCTTGGTACTGGACTGGATTGGGATGCCTTCTTAGTGTCACATTCCTTTTGTATATAAACCCTTTCCTTATATCCATATGCGTGTCTATGAAATGTGTTCCTCTGGTCTACCTGGACTAACACATTAATCGTGATTATCTTGGGAGAACAAAGAGTTAGCAGTTTGTTGTTTGAAGACGAAAATAAAGGCGTTTTTGGTTAACTGCAGCCTTACGTATTTTACTGTAATGGTCAGTGTGACAAAGATTGTCACTTGTTTTTATGCCTGTCTGCTTCCTGAATTACACAGCCACTAGCTTTTCAAACAAAAATT
This sequence comes from Nesogale talazaci, assembly GCA_004026705.1. Classification (NCBI taxonomy): domain Eukaryota; kingdom Metazoa; phylum Chordata; class Mammalia; order Afrosoricida; family Tenrecidae; genus Nesogale; species Nesogale talazaci. The sequence continues at coordinate 11,245 of PVJH01040024.1, forward strand.
GTTCCAAACAGATGATGAACTGTGAGTAAGTGCGTTTTAAACATGTGAAGTGGTTTGCTCAGAAAATTTAAGTGCTCGCGTTTCATAATAGGGGTTTTTCTGTTGAATTGAGATTCTGTTAACCTCTTTAAAATAAACAATGTACAGGTAATGTATACATGCTGTTGAAATGCAGATAAGCCCATTTTGTTGTTCATTCTCTTTCTCTGTATTTTATTTTTTTAAAAAACTTGTTCATCTCGAACATGCTATTTTGTAGTCACTGTTTAACTCCTCTTTTGAATTTAAGTGGGAAACATTTTTTATACTACTTAATTAAATGGATTTGTCACACACACACACACACACACACACAAAAGAACTAGAAAGGAGGAGCTTATACCAAGGGCTCAAGTTGAAAATATTTGGAAATGAAGATGGCAACACGTGTACAAATATGCTTGATACAAATGATGTGTTGAATGTTACAAGAGCTGTAAGAGCCCCCAATAAAATCATTGGGGGAAAAAAATCAACTACGCTGCTCCATGGGAGAAGATTCTGCTTCAGACTCTGCTCCATCAAGGCCCCCAGCACCCTTCAAAGCCCCCACCCACCCACCCCGGACTGGACGTGGAAGCGCCCCCTCCCAGGCGAGCTGGGCTGTACCTCAAACTCACCTGTAGCCCTGGGACGTGAGCCTGAAACTCCATCGTGTTTAGGAAGCAGAAGGCTGATGCCCTGGTGGCCCTTGGGCTGGGGTCTCTTTCCCTGGAGGGAGCCAGACCAGTGAAGGACGACTCAAGATGACCACAGACCCACGAGACTCCTGGCTTCACTATGATGTGGTCAACCTGACAGGTGGGGTTCTGCCAGTGCAGACGCATGCTAGTGAACATTTTGCCCCTCACCACCACCTCCCCTTCCCCCAATGTCAGTGTCAATCTAGGGTCCAGCCACTTATGAGCTTAATCTGCACACGTCCACAATTCACGTATTTCAGTTCGGAGCTAGCCTGTGCTTTAGTGTCTCCATTTATCGGTCGTGTTTTCCAATTTTATACCGCTGGCTAAATTCATGACACCACCCCTATGCTCCCGGGAGGTGATTGATACTGTTCTCTGCCTCTCAAGCCAGCCAGAGATGTGCACCAACCCTGGATAAACTCATGGATTGGGGGCGCACATGGAAGCCTAGTCCCAGTCTAAGAAAACTTTCTTCTTCTGGCAGGGCTCTGTCCAGTGCACACCCTCCTGAACAGTTCACGGAAGATGCGGGGGCGACAGCTGAGCGTGCGAAGAAACCAGAAGAGGCTCAGCATCTGGGGTCCTTAAGATTTATCTCCAAGGGGCCTAAGCCCCCGTGGTGTCCTAGTTGCCTGCGGGACTGTGGCCTACAGGGTTGGCGGTTCAAATCCAGCAGCCGCTCTCCAGGAGTAAGCCTGGGGCTTCTACCCCCACCAGAGGGCTGTGATGCCCCTCTCCCCTCCCCTACAAAAAAAAAGACTTGTCTTCAAACAAGCCACCATCTGAGTGAGGCGTCAACTAAATCCACACGGAAGAAGCATACCAGCCTGTGGGATCCTAGGATTGAAAGTGACAAAGTCCACGACTGAAGGAGGGAATGGTATCAGGGTTTAAATCGTCAACACCGGGTGTTAAAAAGGTTGTGGGTGGCAGTGGAAGCCTGACATCCATGTTCATGGTCCACACATGGATTAAGCGTCTTCTTTTTTCTTCTTCTTCTTTCCCCATCACTGTCCTGGTGGGAGTAGAAAGCCCAGTCTTGCTCCTGGAGAGCGGCTGCTGGATTTGAACCGTCAACCCTGTGGGCCGCAGTCGCGCACAGAACCACTGGGCCACCAGGGCTCAGCTGGATTAAGCTTCTTACGAATCCTCTCAGACCACAGTTGAGAGATGAATAGCCTTGTTCTCAGACAGAGAACACTGCAAAGTCGATTATGGCACATGTCGTTAGGTTAAAATGCAGTATCACTTGATCTCCCTTTTGACCCATTTTTAAGTTGTCCAGTTTAAAGAAAGAGAGAGAGAGAGGGAGAGAGAGAGAAGGACAGAGAGAGAGAGAGAGAGAAGGAAAAGCTCATGGATTAACCCTCTGGTCGATCCCTTCTGACCATGGACCGAGATAGGGAACAGCTTTGCTGTCACGCAGGGTGCCCAGGGCTGCAGATGCAGCCGGGTGAACACTGACCATGCTATCATTTGATCTCCCGTTTGACCCACTTTACTGTGTTCTGGTGTTCAGTATGTTCTGCTTTCTTTTTGATTGAGGCTTTTTTATCTGGATGTTATTGTTGTGTCTTTTTCTGTATCTGGAATACAGGACAGGTAAAACTCTAGAGGCGGTGACTGGATTAATGGTTCCTTGCAGGGTCTGGCGGGTGGCGGGGGAGTGGAGAGCTAACGACAATGGATACAAAAAAGAAGAAAATGTTCTCAAATTGACTGTGGGGATGATTGCACAACTCTTCTTAATAGGACTGAACTGTTACAAGGCCTGATATGCTAACTATGTAACAATGAAAGTCACAAAAGCAAGTTACATTCCGTCCCACAGAGTCCCTTGGACTCTCAGAAGAGGCTCCATGGCAGTGACGGGGGCCTGGTCTGTTGCGGACTACGTTGTGTGCTACCCAGAACAGGTGTTGTCCATCTGAACCCCTACACCTGTGGATGCAATCCTTCATGGGAACAAGCATCTCTTCGTTATGTAAGTATGACAGATTCGTATGGGATGTGTCTTCAGCCAATCGCCTTTGAGATCCAAGAAGAAGCCAGCCAACAGCCATGGAGGACAGAGGCCACACCACGTGACCAGCCAAGCACCGGACAAGGCCCTCCCCTGGAGCTGCCAGAGACAGAGACTGCAAGTCTTCTCCTCTGAGGCCCGGCACTTCAGATTCCGACGACTCCAGCCTCCCCCAAGCCCCAAGCTCTTCTCACCCATCCCATCGGCAACCTGGTCCAGAACCCCCGTCTCCACGGTCTCCCAGCTCCTCCCGGGGCCGCAGTCCCAAGCACAACCACTACGCCACCGGGGCTCAGCCCTGAATCATATTTTTTATCATGGATTATTTATATTCATTAACTCCCTATCACAGACCTAGAATCGATGTCCAGCGTAGGTTAATAAAATTATTACTTTAATTGGCCATGTTATTGAGACATCATTTTAAGGGGGAGGGGAACCTTCCTTCTCCTTCCGACTTAAAAGCCATGCACCCAACCACACGCTGCCTCGCTCTGTCCCTTCCCTACGTCGCGGGGCCCCACAGCATGGGGCAGGGAGCTCAGTCACCCAAGGGGACACACTGGAACTGCGTCCCCGCAGGGTCCCTATGGAAGCAGGCTGCCACATGTCTTCCACTGCGCCATCAGGGAACCGTTTTAAAAAGCAAAGCACACCTCACTGCCATTGCGTTACTGCTGATTCATGGCAGGCCTTCAGGGGAGGGGTGCCCTGGTAAGGCTGTAATTCCTGATGGGAAGAGGAAGCCTGCCATTCTCCCCAGGAACAGCTAGCTGCTGGCTTCAAACTGCTGACCTTAAAGCTAGCAGCCCGCCCGGGAAACCGCAGGGGGACTTTGCCTCCCAGACTCCCTTACAGATGTGACTTCGTTTGTTTATCATCTCCCCAATCCGACCTCAGGGGAGAAATGTCCACCAGGGCAGGGACCAGTCTCCTGCTGTTTCCTGAAGCTGCCCCAGCTTCTGGACTGCGGCCGGACATGGAGCGGGCACAGCTGAGCCTCGAGCGGACTGAATCCACTCGCCATCCTGGCGGAGGCCCTGGGACATGCGGGAGGAGGGGGAGGGAAGGCAAGTCGCAGACGCAGAAGAGTTAGCAGCCAGAGAGAAACGTGTGCTGGTGCCAAGTGGTGGGACCAAAGGTAGGTCTTGTCAGCGGTCAGAGCTTGGCCAACGGGAGAAGGTGTGAAGGAGGCAGCAGGAGGGACGGGTGCGTAGAGAGAAGACTCTGCAGCGGTTTCTGGTGTCCGCAGTGCTGTGTGAGTTGGCAGAGAGGAGGGGAGGCTGGAGGAGCCCCCCAAGGAACCCTGGATCTCCGCCGATGCACAAGGCATCATGAAAGGAAGGGAGCCGAGGAAGAACAGAGCCCCTTCCTCAGAGGGGGAAAGGAGAGAAATTTTCAGCCTATTCCTATTCCTACCTGCTTTAGAACTCCTTGCCTGGTACATGTATGTTGGAAAAGACCACGCAAAGTCAGACATCTGGCATGCCCTCCCTCCCCCTCCTCCTCCTCCTCCTCCTCTTCACAGTTGGGACTGGCCAGTCTATGGATGTCCCTCCATCCATTTGACTGTCCACTCTCACAGTCTCTGAAGTGTCTATTTTAGTCCCTCTTCCCTCTGGTGCCCAGCAGGCAGGGCACCCAGCGGTGCCCTCCACGTGGCCAGCGGCGGTGAGCTACAAAGCAGGGAAGGCAGAAACACCTAGAGAGGGGAGAGGGAGAGGGAGGGGAAGGGGGGTGAGTCCTCCAGGCAGGCTTCAAAGGCTGTTGGAAGGAAAGCCTCCCAGGCCTGCTGCTGGGCAGGGGTTCAGAGCAGAAAAGGAAGCCAGGCAGGAGGGGGCCAGCGGCTGGGAGCAGGGGCACTTCCTAGCAGGTAACAGAAAACAAGGTCAGCAATCAGCACTTCAGAAGCTTCCGCCCACCTGGCCTCTCACATCCTCCGCTTGTGTGTATGTGTGTGGTGGGGGGGGGGGGGGGGGGGGGGGGGGGGGGGGGGGGGGGGGGGGGG
>PVJH01040025.1:0-15980 GCA_004026705.1 Nesogale talazaci
CTCCACATTTGCTTATGCATTTGCTTTGTCTTCAGTGATTATGTCAGGAAGGTGAGCATCACAGAATGCCAGATTAATAAAAGAAAGTGTTCTTGCATTGAGGGAATACTTGAGTAGAGGCCTAATGTCTTATCTGCTAACTAAATACTAAACTTATAAATATATGTACATAGATCTATTTTCCTGTCATCATATACCTGATGCCCATTTTTATTTCTCCCTTTTCTTGACTCTTAATTATAGAAAATTGCAAATATGAAAAATAAAATAATATTGTGAACTGCCTTGAGTTTATCAGCTCATGGCCAATTGTATTAACTTACCTTTTCTAGATTAGCATATTTTTTTAACTCCCAGGATCACAATACTTATATTTTCAATGTGTCCCTAAAAGAAAAAGATTGGGGCTGAGCCCCGGTGGCGTAGTGGTTGTGCGTGGGACTGCGGCCCACTGGGATGGAGGTTCAATTCCAGCAGTGGGGCTGGGCCTCCTACTCCCACCACCAGAGAGCAGTGATGCCCCCCCAAAAAAAAAAAAAAAGAATGCTTAGTTTTATAATTATAATGACGTTAATGTACCTAAATAATATCAATACTAAAGCCCTTTAAATCACTAATTAATTAGTGTTCAACTTTTCCTAATTCTTTTATGGTATTAGAAATAAATGTACATGTACTTTCTTTTAATGATATTCTTGCATAAAGCCCGTAAATATTTGTTAATGTGTCCTTTAAATCACTCAAGCTATATAGATTTTAGATTTTCCTCTCCATCTCCTTTCCCTCTCCCTTTGTGGCAGCTTATTTGTTGAAGAAACTAGGTCATTTGCTCGCAGATGCTGGCCATGTCCCCTTGGTATCTCTCAGTGTGTTCTTTGAGTCCTGTGAATTTCCTGTAAATTGAAAAATGTAGGCATTTCTTCAGTTGTGGGTGTGATTTTCTTGTTCTAATAATTTCTGTTGTTACTCTTTGGGGTATGCACTTCCATCAGAAGACATACGTGTACATTCTGATTGTCTCAGTTATGGAGAGTTACCGCTGTCAGTTTTCGCCACACAGTCAACTAGCCCCGAGCTCAGATAATAATCCAGGCTTCCTATGTAAGCATCTGCAGTTCAGCTGGAAGTTGCCTGACAGTCTCGTTTACCTGGGATTGTGCATGTTGGAACCAAATCTGTTCTCCTGTCTCTCGTGGAAGATTGTCCATGGGGCACATTCGTCTCATGGTGGTGGCAGAAACATCAAGGGAGCAAGCAGAACCAGGTGGTGCCGCTCAGACTTAGATTTAGACTTGGCATTGTGTCACTTCTCTGCACCTTTCATTTGTCAAAGCAAGTGACCAAGCGTGGGCAGAGTAACAAATGACAGAGTGCCTAGGAATGGAGAGGAGTGAACCCCTGGGATGCCGTGTTCATTTCTAGTCCCAGCAGCCTTTGTCTGGGGGTTGGCGTACGTGATACGCTAGGTCAGCATGGACTTCACTTATGGTCACCTGCTGAGGAAATGGCATGGGGGCTATGCCTGACCTCCATGTCCACCTCTACATCGGTCCAAGGATGAGGCGCTGCTCAGCCATGCCAGGGGCCCGCCACCAGAGTGTTCGAGCTGCTGGCTGCCCATCATTTCCAAGTCTTTGCAATGTACAAAGCTGGGCATGTGTTGTTGTGTGCTTTCCTGTTTTGATTTTTGTTTGTGTGTGTGTGTGTGTGTGTGTGTGTGTGTGTGTGTAAGATGTTTGTTTTTAAAAGGGTAAAGCGTATATTTTGAGCCTCCCACTGGTATTTCATTCCAAGGTCTGGGTCCCCAGAGTTGTTTTTCTGTTTTGAGCAATGGCTTTATTGAAGTAGAGGAGCGCTTGTGGTGTAATGGTTCCGGGTTGGGCTGTGATCCGTGTTGTGGGCAGTTCAAAACCGCAAGCGGCTTCAGGAAAGCAAGACCGGCCTTTCTGCTCCTGTGAACCAACACAGTCTCAGAAGGGCAGGCGCGGCGCCGCGAGTCGGCAGTGAGATATCACCCGTGCGATTCCTTTAAAACCTGCAAGTCAGCTTTGTAGGGTGTCCGTGAGGGTCTGCAACCCTCACTACAGTGAAGCTCGGTAGTTTCCATCCCCCCAAAGTAAACCCTTTGTCAGCAGTCCCTCCCGACTGCACGCCCCGTCCTCAAGAAACCTCAACTCTGCTGGCCTGGACTCAATCCCGCCTGGTAGCAGCCCTGCAGGACTGGCTAGGGGGTCTCCAGGGGTTTCCGAGACGGTGACCCCGGGTGGGAGAAGGCATCGATGCCGCTTCGTCGGCACCTGGAGGGTGCTGTAGCCCTGCCCCCTTTGGCATTCTGAGACTAACTCTTGATGGGGATGGAAAGCTGCTGCACGGCAGCTGGTGGTTTCGAACTGCTGGCCTGGGGCTTAGCAACCCAGCACGTGACTCACCACGCCACCAGGCTCTCCTTCCTAGGCAACCACAGATCCACTTTCTGTTGCTGCTGTAGATTTGCGGGCGGTGAGCATTTTATGTCAGTGTAACCAGTATAGTCAGTTGTCTTTTCTGTCACACATTTTATCTTTCCACATCCTTTGCTCTTTGTGTGTGTGTGTGTGTGTGTGTGTGTGCATCACTGCCCTGGTTGTCCTTTTTTGTTCAGTTGTATGAGTTTCTTATATGCTGTAGATACAACTCTCTTGTCAAACATAAGATTTAGCAAAAAAAATTGGTGGGGGAGGGGGCATCACTGGAGATTTGTAAAAACTTTGCCTCATTCTTAACTAGTTAAAGATTTTGGTAGTACCTTTTGAAGCACAATTTTTTTTAAGTTAGATACGGCCTTTTATTTTTCCTTTTATTGCTTGTGCCTTTCACTCTGTGATTCGATTTGAGTTAATTTTTATCCTCCTCAGCCCGGCAGCAAGGGCTTCATGCCCCCATACCACCACTATGGTTCTCGTTACACCAGCATGGTGGTTCATCAGGTTTCTCACACAAGATGCATGCCAGTATTTGAATATTGATAATAGCGCTCACCACAAAGTAATCTTTTTCAATGACACAAAAATAAAGTCTCCTTTTTTCTTTAAATGTGCATGAGCGGGCCTGAGCCCCAGTGGCATAGTGGTTGTGCGTGGGACTGCGGCCCACTGGGTCAGAGATTCAAATCCAGCAGCAAGACTGGGCCTCCTACTCCCACCACCAGAGGGCAGTGATGCCCCAAAAACAAAAAAAAAAAATGTGCATAAGCCAGACTATGGAAAATATATTGCTGAGAGAACTTTCTGCAATTACCTATTGATGGTAGAGACACTTTAAGCACCTATCTTTTTTGTATTTTATTTTTTTAATAGACTTGTCCGTGTATGAACTCTCATCCTAGTTGAGGTACTTCTTGAAATGTCTCCTTGGGTCCCAGGTTATCATCAGCCAGTCAGTCCAGGGGCCTCGGAGCCGGATGTTTCGGTTCATTCCTTCATCTTTAACCCCTTTTTTTTGGTTGGGATTTAATGGTTACCCTTATCATTCCATGTTTCAATCACGTCAAGTAGAATGAACAATTGCTACCACAGTTTCCAAACATCCTGTTCCTACATGGACTCCTTGACATCCTCTCCCTTTTACCCCCCCACACCGCTGTTCCCACCGAACCCCTCATTCCACTTGCTGTCCCTCGAGGTTCATCGACGCTGGGTTGCTTCAGCGCTTCTATTTCTAGCCAGTTTCCATTCTTTTGCAAGGATGAAAGAAGCTTACGCTTGTTATTGAAAACCTAGGTAAAGATTTCTTCTTTCTTTTCAGCTGAGCTCCTTGCTAAGAAACAGCCATTAAAAACCAGCGAGGTCTACTCCGATGACGAGGAAGAGGAGGAGGACGACAAGTCCAGTGAGAAGTCTGACCGGTCGTCCCGCACTTCGTCATCCGATGAAGAAGAAGAGTAAGCCAGCGCGGGCTTGACTTGGTGGTCGGGATGGCTGGAGCTCAGACGTGCTTGCTTGGGGTGTCAACTTTGGTCCATCCCGCAATGGCTTAGCTGAGTGTGGCTCCCCCGCCCAGCCCCGCACACCCACCCATCCGTTTCTTCTCGTTGCTGACTCTGAGCTTGTCCGAGGGTTTCCCTAAGGAGCTGACACGCTGGCAATTCTGACAAAGACTGGCTGGGCGACTTGGCTGATTTTCTGACTCGTTTCTTGTACCCGACTGTGGAAATAGCGGAACACTCCTGGTTAGGGAGCAGACTGTCCTAGCGCAATCGTCACTCCTTTCCCCCTGTGCGAACCACACCTGCTTGACTTAGGCTGGCAGAAGCCGGTTTTATTTCATCTTGCCCTGTGTTGGGAAACACTTTGCCCAGTACCCTCTGTTCTTCCCAGGAAAGAAGAAGTCCCTCCAAAATCCCAACCCGTCTCCTTGCCAGAAGAATTAAATCGCGTCCGGCTATCGCGGCATAAGCTGGAGCGATGGTGCCACATGCCCTTCTTCGCGAGAACCGTCACGGGCTGCTTCGTACGAATCGGCATCGGGAACCACAACAGCAAACCAGTTTACCGGGTTGGTATCCCTCTCCCCTGGCCGGACGAGTGTCCGTGTTGTCGAGATGACCCTTGACTCGGGGCTCGGCCCGCTGAACCGATCTGTTGTTCTTCTGCCATCATTTCACTTGGAAACAGACTCCACTGAGATGGCCACAGAATAGTGCCAGTCTGAAGTGACCGGGACCGTGCATGACCTGCCACCAGCAAGAGTACTTGGAGCCCAAGGGACGGGTGGGTTTAGACTGAGAATCATTTTCCTATCCTCCGTCAGGCTAAGGGGGGAAGGGAGATATTGAAGACGTAATTGATGGGAATTGAGTCAAGCATGTGTTCACTGGAAAAACAAATGCATGGAAATGTTCGTGTTAAATGCCAAAAGACACCTGGAACAGGAGACCATACTGAGATTTTTTTTTTTAATTACTGTCATCAAAAAAAAAATTGCTTTCATCATGATAAAAATTGTTAGGTGGGGTCTAGCATAACTACCCTGTGATCCAGATGGCTAAAGCAAAAGAAGAAAAAATTTTTTTTTCAAGTTTGGCTACTTTTTGTGTTTTGTTTTTTATTCTGAGCGCGTAATGTGCTTACCTCCATCTGCAGTATCCTGCAGAACGTGAACTTAGTGGTCATCACACCTGGCTGATATCCCAAGTGCATCCCTAGTAAGGTCGATGAGGGAGGAGAAGCGTCTGTAGGCCCACCAGGCTAGACTGCCTTTTCTCCTGGGACTTGCATACCCTGAGCTCCAGGCTCTCTGCGCAGGTGCATCCAAGTTGTAACCCCAAAGCAGGTGCCCACACCCCGAGTCTCCGTGTGCGGCTGCTGTCTGCATTTCCTTGGTGGTGGTTGTACCTGTGACTAATTCCCTGCAGCTTTACGGTGACCTTGTGTGACAGTGGAGTGGGGCTCCATTGCGTTTTCTTGGTAATCATCTTTTCAGAAGCAGATTGCCAGGAAGGACTTTTTTTTTCATCTCTTTTTCTTTTTTTTTGGAGGGGGGCATCATCACTGCTCTCCGGTGGTGGCAGTAGGGGGCCCAGCCCCACTGCTGGAACTGAACCTCCATCCCAGTGGGCCGCAGTCCCGCGCACAACCACTACGCCACCAGGGTTCAGCCCTTTGTTTTCTCATCTCTTAAGCCATGGAGTGGATTTGTACCACCAACTCGTAGGTCCGCAGCCAATCACACACTGCTCGTGCAGGGCCATTGGAGACTCCTTGAGAGCTCCATAGGAAAAGGGGGGTGGGGGCTGAGCCCCGGTGGCGTAGTGGTTGTGCGCGGGACTGCAGCCCACAGGGTGGGTAGTTCAAATCCAGCTGCAGCTCTCCAGGGGCAAGGCTGGGCCTCCTGCTCCCACCAGAGGGCAGTGATGCCCACACCAAAAAAAAAAAAAAATGGAGGAGCATCTTGACTGTGTTTTTGACAGGTGTCTTTCCTTGTCACCTAGGTAGCTGAAATCACAGGTGTCGTGGAAACTGCCAAAGTTTACCAGCTGGGTGGCACCAGGACAAACAAAGGGCTACAGCTACGGTAAGAGTTGCTCCAAGGACAGCTGCCACTTCCCACTGCTGACAGGCGCCCGCCCCAGCAGCTTGTCCTCCCAGTGTGATGTTTCTGAGCATGGGTTATGCAGAGGCCTTCTCTCTCATGAGAGACTGGCATTCTGCCCAGTTGGGGGATTCAGTCATGTAGAGGGAGATCCCAGGGTGATCAGAAATCATGCCCCCAGACTCTGGGGGGACTTGCCTTGAGTTTGATCACTCATCCATAAGCCAGATTGTCAGTTTCTTCTCAGTCCAACGAAATGTCATTTACGCCAACATTCACTGACCTCCTGTGTGCCAGGCACTGTTCTGGGCATCCCATGACGGCGGAGGTCTTCAAGACCTCATGAAGGAATCAAAGAGAGAGGTCGCTTGCCAGGCTTGCCTCTCCCTCAGCAAGTGACAGAGACCACGCTTACCCATCCCTTGCGGTGGCCAGGTCACTTCCACCTCATAGCAGCCCTGTAAGACAGAGCAGCACAGCACCAAAGAACTGCCAGAGCCCTGACCTCCACAGAAGCAAACTGTCACACTCCCAAGGAGCAACTATCGGGTCATGTCACTGACCTTTGGCCTGGCAGCCAAGTGCTTAAACTCTGTGCCACCAGGGCTCCTAGCCACAGTTCTGCCATGCCCTAATAGGGTCTCTTTTCTTTTTTGTTTTGTTTTTTTGTGTTTGGGGCATCACTGCTCTCCGGCGGTGGGAGTAGGAGGCCCAGCTCCACTGCTGGAATTGAACCTCCGTCCCAGTGGGCCGCAGTCCCGCGCACAACCACTACGCCACCGGGGCTCAGCCCCCTCATAGGGTCTCCATGCATTCTCCATCCCCCTTGCCCTCTCAGCACCTCCCATGACGTTTGGTCATTGCAAGCAGTACATGACTGGCCCCTGGAGAGTGACACTGGGCTGGCACAGTGGTCAGTAGAGTGGAGCAGCAGTGCAGTGCCGTGCTCAGGGGGCCAGGGGTTCTTTGTCATTCACTAACTGCACACATTGCTGCTGCTTGAGGAGACCCCCTGGGCTCATAAATGGACGGTGGAAGCACTCACCAATCTCCTTGGCTTCCAGAGCTGCCTACCCAGGAGATTTGACTCCTTTGGTGTCAGCTGGGCCTTGGGCACTGGGATGCTTATAAGTCTCCCCAGGTGGTTCTGAGGCAGGCAGAGGGGAGCCCTTCCGGAGCGTGCTGGGGCTGGCTCTTCTGTGGTCTGCATGCACATTTCCCAAGAGGGTCTCTTTTCATGTAGGCACGGCAGTGACCAACGCGTGTTTCGCCTGGAATTCGTCTCAAACCAGGAATTCACTGAAAGTGAATTCATGAAGTGGAAAGAAGCGGTGAGTGGCTCGAGCCCGCCCAGCAGACGTGGGTGAGAACACTGGGAACGGCTCTGTCCAGAATCCCTAGTAACAACTGCCTGTCTTGTTTGGGCCCAGATGTTCTCGGCTGGCATGCAGCTGCCCACTCTAGATGAAATCAATAAGAAGGAGATCTCTATTAAAGAAGCTCTGAATTACAAATTCAATGATCAGGACATTGAAGAGGTAAGCCACCTGGTGCCCGGAGCTTAGAGGTGCGTCGAGGACTAGTTTCTAGAGAGGATCATACTCCTCTCTCCCTGGATCGTGATCGCTTTCAGCTGCGCTCTTATTTGTGAACGTGAGGGAATATATACTGTGGATCCCCTCATCTGCCTACGTAGGAAGCCAGAACAAATGCCCAGGGCCACCGAGGCACTGTGACTCAGGACGCCCCTTGAGAGCAGAGTGGAACCGCGCGGAGCCCCCACCCCAGCCCTCTCCCCAGAGCAGCTGAGTCGCTCACACGCTGGTCTTCTCTGGTAGCAAACTCACGAGCCACTGCGCCACCTGGACTCCTCCTCCTCATGTTGCCATTTAAAACCATAGACTGGGCTGAGCCTCGGTGGTGCAGTGGTTGTGTGCAGGACTGCGGCCCACAGGGTTCAAATCCAGCAGCACCTCTCCAGGAGCAAGGCTGGGCTTCCTACTCCCACCAGGGCAGTGATGCCAAAAAACAAACAAAAAGCCATAGACCTGAGAGGTCTCTCCAGGGTTCAGGGGCCTATAGTTCCGAATATTCTGCTAGACTTGGCCCTTCAAGCCTCGCCTTTCTCCAGAGCAGTTTGGTGCAGTTCTCTGCTCTCTGTTCTCTTGGATGTGGCTGGCCTACAAGTGCCAGGCCCTTGCTACTGCTGTTTACTGGTGCACGGTCTTTCAGAGCCTCTGGGACCCAGGAAGCAGCTTAGTGTCTCTTGGAATGAACTGGCTCACTCTTGGGGCATGCTGTCGGAAGAGCAACCCTTTTCGCTAGCTGCTTGCCTCAAGTGGGCTGACTTATCCTCTCTACTAACAGAACTTAGGAATACTTCCCTGCTGGTCTCTCCTCTCTGTACAGATTGTCAAAGAGAAGGAGCGGTTCCGGAAAGCCCCACCCAACTATGCCATGAAGAAGACACAGCTGCTGAAGGAAAAGGTAAGGGGCTTGGGCTCTGGGACCTCCCCTCTGTTGGGGCCTGGGACTGCTCATGCATTCACCTTGGGCCCCGTCGATGGTGGCAGAAATGAGAAAAAGGGCTGGGCTCAGCTGCAGGCAGCAGGGGACGGTGCTTTGTAGTTCCCTGGACAGCGCTCCTAGGGCCCAGTCTTTCCTGTCCATTGAAGCTGATCTTGTTTGCTGGATTCATCTTCCTTCCGAGTCCCTTTAGTCGTGTGTATAATAGGAGGCCCTCAGCACTGGCCCGGCCCAGCTATGGTGTTTGCCATTCTCAGCATCAGGACAGGATGAGTCTTGTCATTGGTGGTATGGCCACTTACGACCTGAGTTTTGCCCACGACCACCAAAGGCAGTGATGCCCACAAAAAACAACAACAACAAAAAAAGGACCTGAGTTGTAAGTTTAATAGCCCAACACCCTGCCGCCTGAGCCGCAGAGAAATGCAGCTGCATGGAGCGGTGTTGCTGCTGTTAATAAAAAGCAAGCCTGGGCCTGAGCCCCAGTGGCGTAGTGGTTGTGCGGGACTGCGGCCCACTGGGACGGAGGTTCAATTCCAGCAGTGGGGCTGGGCCTCCTACTCCCACCACCAGAGAGCAGTGATGCCCCCCCCCCCAAAAAAAAAAAAAAAAGCAAGCCTGACATTGGTTAAGAACTTGACTTTCTCTGTGCCCTTCCCACCTCTGTCATTCGTTCGTCCACTAAGCTTTCTGGCCTGTGCCTGCTCATCTCTCCATGTGCAGGCCATGGCTGAGGACATGGGCGATCAGGACAAGGCCAAGCAAATCCAGGACCAGCTGAATGAGCTGGAGGAGAGGGCAGAGGCCCTGGACCGCCAGCGGACCAAGAACATATCTGCCATCAGGTATGTGACTGCACGGTCTTGGCTGGGCCCTTTTCCTTGGTCCACGGGCCTTGGCCAAAAGGTCCCCTCTGGCCTGCAGCCCTGTGCTGCACGGGCTCCATCCCTCCCTGGTCACGCCACAGCCCACTGACCAGCCCTCTCCTCCTCAGTTACATCAACCAGCGGAACCGGGAGTGGAACATTGTGGAATCGGAGAAGGCCCTTGTGGTAAGACAACATTCTCCGGGTTATGGAGAAAGATTGATTAATAAACCCACATGAGATCTTTTCTATGTCATGTGGCAGTCGGTTTTTTAAATTACTGAAGTACTGAGCTGAGCCCCGGTGGCGTAAGTGGTTGAGGGCGGAACTGCAGCCCGCGGGCTTGGTGGTTCAAATCCAGCGGCGGCCTCAGGACAGCACTGGGTAGCGCCATGCCCACCAAAAACAAAACAAAACAAAAAAATTACTGAAGTACTTGGGCCACACCTGCTTTCCTTATACAGCAAGAGAGAGAGGGGGACGGGTAGTCCTGTTCATTCCAGCTCAAGCTCAGGCTGGCAGGGGAACATGGCGTCGGCCGCGTCACCCTCCTGGTCACCAGCAGGTCCATGTCCATCACCAAGGCTGTGGTACCCAACCATCTATCTGAGGATCCCCTCCCCGCTGCTGGTCCCCCCCCCCTACACATGATGGCCTCCTCAGTCACCGATTGATCCTCCATGACCTCATGTCCGAGAAAGCAAGTCAGGCGGCGTGCTGGGTGATCCCTAAGTTTTCCTTGGCTAATTGTCTAAAGTCGATTGCCAGCCAGCCCTGACTAGTCTGTCATAGTCCGAAGGCTGCTCATGGTATGTGAACACACGGGGCACCAGCACAGGACAGCGAACTCCCAGACACCACACACAGCGGCGGCCATGTCACAGTCCTCGGGACCAGCAGTCTTCTGCCCTGTGGCCCCCACCCCTTCCCTACATTACTTCGTGTGCATTTTTTGTTTTCATTCACCTCGTTGTTGCTCTGTGTCTGCGTTGGTGTACTTGAGGGAAAACGGACAATGGACAGCATTTTATTTCTTTGTGTTTATTTCTCAGTCCCTCAGGGAGCGTTAGTTAGATGTCAGCTTGTGAGAAACACGAGGGAGGAAGGGGAGAGGGAGATACAGGTCCGTAATGCCCTCTGTCTATCTCAGGCGGAAAGTCATAACATGAAGAACCAACAGATGGACCCCTTTACCCGGCGGCAGTGCAAACCCACCATCGTGTCTAACGTGAGTGCCTAAAGAGGACGCTTCAGTCAGGACCCAGATTCTGGGACATGAAATGAGCTTCATTAAGAGATTAATAAAGAAGTTAAAAATAATGTCATCTTACCTGGGATTTGATTGCCTCGAGCTCTAGGGCCTGGATGCTTCCTTTTTTATCCTGCTGTAGGCTGTATAGTCAGGGGGAACTGGCGTGGAGCTGTAAACACCCGTGGAGAAAGAAGCCCAAGCCCCCGTGCGCTGGGTGGCTGGGTGGGGATCGCAGTGCAGTCCGTCTTCATACCTGGCAGGCTGAGTCACCTGGGTGGGGTAGGACAGGGCTAGAGAAAAAATCCCACTGAATGTTGCTGGGGCGGTGGTGATGGTAGGTGCGAAAGAATCTCACAGTAGGACTGTCTGAAAAATAGTATGTTTTCTCTCTCAGTCCAGAGATCCAGCTGTTCAAGCTGCCATCATGGCCCAGCTGAATGCGAAGTACGGCCCGGGGGTGTTACCAGACGCTCCAAAGGAAATGAGCAAGGCAAGTGCAGTGCCACCCGGTGGCCTGCGGACGGAGCCCCGCTGCTGGCCGGGACGCCAGAGCAAGGCCCTGTCTGGTGTGACCTTGACCTTTTTCCGTACAAAATGGAACAGTTCCTACTCGTTGTAACTGTGGGTCTCCAGGGCTATTCCTGGGAGCAGATAGCCCCAGCCCCGTCCCGCAGAGCCGCTGGTGGGGGTCTGGACGTGGAACCATGTGAGCAGTGCAATGCGTCTGCACAGTGCTGCCAGGAGGCTTTATTCCCCATCCCAGTTACTTGCAGATGGAATGAACTGTTCCGAAATCCCCACCCTATAGCCTACATTCTTTTTTTTTTTTGTGGGCATCACTGCCACTGGTGGTCATGGGCGCTACCCAGCCACAGCTGGATTTGAACCGCCAAGCATGTGGGCTGGAGTTCTGCACTCAACCACTTACGCCACTGGGGCTCAGCCCCTATAGTCTACATTCTTTTTTTTTTTTTTTTTAGTTTTTTTTTTTAAGGCATCACCGCCCTCTGGTGCTGGGAGTAGGAGGCCCAGCACGGTGGGAGTAGGAGGCCCAGCCTTTGCTCTGTGAGCTGGAATTGAACCTCCATCCCAGTGGGCCACAGTCCCGTGCACAACCACTACGCCACAGGGGCTCAGCCCCTATAGCCTACATTCTATCCCTCCCTTTGACCCCAGGCCTGGTTTCCCCACGGCAGCCTTAGCAGCTGAGGTCTGGCCCCTTGGTTCACACTGACATCTGTAAATAGTGGTCGTGGATACGCTGCCTGCTTCCCAGACACCATGGGTGGGTCTAAGAGTGGAAGCTCTTTGAAAATTAAAACTGTGGGCTGAGCCCCGGTGGCGTAGTGGTTGTGCGCGGGACTGCGGCCCACTGGGACGGAGGTTCAATTCCAGCAGTGGGGCTGGGCCTCCTACTCCCACCACCGGAGAGCAGTGATGCCATAAAAAAAGAAAAAAAACTAAAACTGTTCAACAGGCAGAAGCAGATTCCTGCTTTGTAAGAGTGAAACCTTGAACCGGGAGCGCGCCCCCCTCCCCTCCCCACCCAGGGGTCTCTGAGGTCCTGGATCAGAAGGTGACTTGTATTAAGTTCACCCTTTCTGCCCCTAGCCCACCGACAGAAGCCTGCCCTCCACGCTGCGTTTAGACTGGCCTGCCCTGCTCACTTGCTGGGAAAAGGAAATCCGGCCAGGGCCGTGGCAGGCAGGTTACTAAATTTGAGGCAGAACACTTCCCTTGTCTGCCTGCCTGCCTGCCATTCCACACTGATGGGCTTACTGTTCACATTGCAGGGCCAGGGAAAGGATAAAGATGTGAATTCTAAGTCAGCCAATGACCTCTCTGAAGACCTATTCAAAGTACACGATTTTGATGTGAAGATTGATTTACAAGTTCCCAGCTCAGGTGAGTGGGTGAGCGGGTTGAGGTGTGGGGACGGCCCATGACCAGATGGCTTCCCGGCTTCCTTGGCCAACCAGGACTCTGCTTGTAGAGCAGCTGCAGCGCAGGGGTGGGGGGGAGCTCCTCGTCGTCTAGAGGCCCGGGTGAAACAGGCTGAGCGGGGTCAGGGACACTGAACCGCCCATGTGCTCTTCCTGCCCACAGAGTCAAAGGCTTTGGCCATCACCTCCAAGGCTCCTCCAGCCAAGGACGGGGCTCCGAGGAGATCTCTGAACTTGGAAGACTACAAAAAGCGGCGGGGACTCATTTGAGCCTTCTCAGCCTGCTGCTTCTGACCCTGCATGCCCCTCCCGCCTTCCTCTTCTCCATTGATTTGCCCGTTCTGGGCCGAAGCGGCAGAACTGGGAAGAGACTCGGCACTGCCACCCTGTGTAATACAAACCATTTGCCGTAGAGCGCTCCCGTGTCTGCACCATCGCCCACCAACGCCCGGGCCACCCGCGGGGGCCTGGGCTCTCGTGGGCTCATCCATGTCTTTAGAGTTGCGTTTCCCTTTTTGGTTTTGGCTTTGAAACCAGCACAGTCCATTGGCCACTCTGCACGCGTTCAGTATTACCATGGAGCTGGGAGGCTGGCCGCAGCCGCAGCACTGGGCAGTCTTCAGAGTCTGGACCCAACCATTGAACATTGGCACCTGACCCCTGCAGGAGTGGGGGCTGGGCACCTGCAGCCCTCCTCCTCCTCCTCTTTCTCCTCTTCCCGTCTCTATGGAAGAGGCATTTGCAAAACCGATTAGTTTCCAAAAGTGTACATTGGGGGTGGGGGTGGGGGGCTACTTGAGAGAGAGTGTGTGTGTGCGTGTATGTGTATGTAAGCATGTGGATTTTTTTATCATTTTTAAAAACGCAGTCCTCTTTGTATCAGTCTGTCATGGGTCTATAGCTGTTTCAGATTTTTTTTCCAGCTGTACTTGAGCATCTGAAACCGCAGGAAAGAAACTCATTAAATGTGATTCTTCTTATTAAACAGACCTGACTGCTGTAGCTGTGTAACTCCCCCCCCCCCCCCCCCCGCCTCGTCACTCCCTGACTTTAGCGAAAACACCCCTCTGCAGTGTAGCCCTCTGTCTGCCATGGAGCTTGTGTCCAGCAGGTGGGGGGAGCCTGGGTTTGTTCCAGGGAGGACAGGAAAGGGATCTTGCTCAACCCAGAGTACATCCAGCGGCTTCTGGACTGCCCCCTCCCCACTGTATCCGTCCCTTCTAGCCAGTCTGTTTAGTTGCTTGAGCAAGAATATCGCTTTGATTTGAGAAAGCATTCGACATGTATGTAGAGAGTAGAAACACAAAAAGATCAGGTTGCAAAAGTTACAAGCATGTGCAGGGTGTGTGTGTGTGTGTGTGTGTGTGTGCGCACGCACGTATATATGGCAAGCATCTATATTGTGCAGCTAGGGTGAAGCCAGCCAAGAGGTGTGTGTGTCCTTATGAAATGTTTGAAGAGCGATAAGGCGACTGCTTGATAATCATTCTCAGGTGTAAAGCTCCAAGTGTAAATAAATGTGGCATTTAGCAAATCTTTTCAGAACAAAGTACAACTGACTATAGAGGTAAGCTCAAGGGACAGCTGAGAGGCGCCGCGGCCCCGCAGGAGGGGAGACATCGCGAAGCTCTGCTCTGGGCACGCTCCCCCAGCTTCTGGGTCAGGAAGAGGGGGCGGGGCACCCCTGCACTCTGTAGCGTGTGAACGGACGCTCCCGGTGGAAGAAGAGCCAGCCCTCGGTGTTGCTTTACCTAGTTTACAGTCTTTGTTGTTGTTTTAATTTAAAAGCAGCGGTGGGTGGCGTGGAAGCAGTATTGTGACTGGACGATGGATGATGGTAGCCGTAGCACAGCCGTGGCGTTGCTGTGACCCAGTGCGACTGGGCAGCGGGGTGGTGGTGGACGTTCTCCAGGCCGAGACACTTGAAGAGTCCATTGACCAAAACACCTTGTCGACGGTGGCGTACCTGTGGAATCACAGACTGTTGAACATTGCCTGGACTCCAGCAGAGTCCCTGGGGCTGCTGGGACCTCTCGGATCATGTTGAACTTGGACTTTTTCTTTTCTGGTTTAAGAAACGTAAGATGATAGAACCCATTTACTTTGCTGAAGCCCTTCTGACCCACCGTGTAGATCTGTACTTAGTATCCTTTGGACTTGGAGGCGTGTTGATGACATGATGGCTGTGTAATAAAATTTTTTATTGAAACTGCATCATCCTGTAGCCACTTTGCCTCTACCTCTCCACGTGCCGCTGCAGGAGCCTTCGCTGTGAAGCGCCACGGCCCGCGGCAGGGAGACAGCCACGCGGAGAAGACCCCAGTGAGCTGCCCAAGTAGCCGGTTTGGTGATTGGGGTCAAGACAGGACGTGGCTGAGGCAGGGCCTTTGGACCAAGATGGTGCCCAAGCCTAAGACCTTGGCCTTGTCCCATCGGGGGTGGCTTCCTGTCTGTTGGTGGACTGTCTCCTGCTGGGGAATGACTGCCGCGGCCCCTGCCCGTGACCTACCAATATTGAAAGGTATGACACCTAACGTGGTTCCTCACCTCCTTCCAAGAGGCAAAAAGCCCCATGTCTGTATGCTTAGCCCATGATGTACAAGTCTGCCTGTCTGGCTTCTGACCAGGGAATGTCTGCTGCCTGCAGCCTCCCTTCCAAGAGAATGCTGTGTTTTCTTTGTTTCTGTGAAGTCCTGCCTTGTCACTCAAATTGTACAGATATTTGTAAATAAACTTTATGCCCTGTTTTAACGAGGGGGTCAGATTGAGTCAAAGGAGTGCAGCCCCAATGGCAACTCAAAAGCCATAGTTTTCAAAGTCCAGGACCTCTAGCTCCTACACACACACACACACACACACACACACACACACACACACACACACACCACCCCGTACCTCCAAGTGAAAGTGGCGCTTCTCAATCCCTTCATGGCCCGGGGCCCAGAAAGCCTCTCGAGCTGGCTAGAGCCAATGCAGTCTCCCAACTGCCTTAACTGTATGCCCTCCTATCTGGATAAGAAACCTACTCGTTTCAACAGATAAGCCCCTAATTAACCCCACCTAGCCCCGCCGCCGAGCATCTCCTCCCAGCTGGCCGGCTGCTCTGTACCTCTGCTGTCTTGTTTGAGGGAGAACCCAGAAGCGAGGTGCAGCGATGTTCCCAAGCTGGGGAGTCGGGTTGTCTCACCACCGAGTGTAAGGCAGGTCTTCACCCCACTCAGATAGAAACGTGGGGGTGACTTGCGAAGGACCCCCTCAGGAGCCCAGTCTCCCTGATCCCGCAAGCACAGCCAGTGAGGCTGGCCCTGCCCTCCCTCTCCCCCC
>PVJH01040026.1:0-16003 GCA_004026705.1 Nesogale talazaci
CCCCCCCACCCCGCCCCCCGCAGCTTCACCCACATCTGTCTGTGTGTACCCATTGGCGCCGGGGCGCTAAGGTGTCAGCAAACAGTGACATCTGTAGCACACCACTCGAGCCCAAGTCTGCAGGAGTCCTGTTCCCACCACTAGCCAGGACCGGTGGCATTGGATCAGTCATTCTTTCATTCACTCATTTATTCAGTCCATCGGCTTCTCAGTCAGCCAGTCACTCAACAAACCCTGGGATGTGGCCAGCATCTGCTGGGGAGGTTACCGGTGGGGTAACTATGTTGCTGGCCTGCTAAGGGAGACTGGCTGGAGACTGCAGTCAACAAAGCCCACACCATCTAAGGCTTGTCTGGAGAAAAAGGAGAGATTCTCTGGGGGAAAGGTAGTCCTAGATAAGTGGACCAGGAAATCTAAGGAGTGGCTTTTCCAAGAGAGCAGACATCCAGGCAGGTAGGTGCAAAATCCTTGGAGCAGAAGAAGTGGAGCGGGAAGGAAGGAGGCCCAGTGAGGCCGTGTCTTTTAGCCCAAGGGAGTCTGTAAGTGAAACAAATAAACAAACCAACTCTGAACACAGGTCTGGCTCACCTTTTTCAAAACCTCTTGTGGAAAAGGACTCAGCGTGGAGGGGGAAGATGAGTTCAGAGCGCCGTCCTCTGAGTGGATCCGGGGGTGGCCTTGAGGGAATGTGGTGTGGGAGAGCAGTGGGTATGAGATGCCCTGGGGAGGGAAGGTGGGCACACCGCAGGACCACACATCCCAGCATCCTCTGCACACCGGATGCCCCTATGAGGCGCTCTAGCCAATGGGATATGGGCGGAAAGGGTCTGTGGTCCCTCCAGGCCTGGCCCAGAAACTCCTAGGAAAACCCTCCTCCATATTCTTCCCTCCACCTCAAGGCCCAATGCAGTCAAGAGCCGAGCCAAGGTTACCTGGGGTCTGAGTGACACGTGCAAGACCACGTCTGAAGTTACAGGGGCCTCCAGCCCCTGAGATCCAGCCACACGTGACCCTGAGATATGGAGGGGCAAGACCGGCAGGGCTTTAGATGTGGGGACCCAGGAGAGGCCTTACGGATGACTGCCGGTTTAGGAGTGCCTGCCCTGAGCTCACTTCCAGAGGAATCCACCCCTGCTCTTGGCGTGATGGTCTCTCCAGTGTTCCGTGTGGATCCACAAAGCAAGAGGCAGCCCCCCTCTGGGGTCACCCCTCCTTCTGCAGCTACCGAAGCCCCCAGCCTTCTATGTCTGTGCTGCAGCCTGGACTTGTACCATTGGTTCCCCATCCCTCAGTGACTCTTCCAGTCTCCCGCCCCAACGCCCCATGGATTTTGTTTTGTTTTCTCGCTTCAATTCCTGGCATGAATTCTTGCTTCCTGAAGCGGTTCTTTCACCGCCCCACTCAGTGCGGCGACTTCCTGTGCAAGGTCCAATGGACGCTGGTTCAGGGTGGACCCTGGTGTGTCAGAGGAGAACGTGCTGCAGAGGTTTCCCACGGTCGACTTCCTGGGAAACGTATCGCCAGGTCTTTCTTCTGAGGCTTCTCGGCAGATCCCAAACTCCGACCTTTCGATTTCCACCACCCTTAGACCCTTCTAGGAAAATCAGCACCAGTATGGACCCCGAATGGCGCCCGTGGTTAAGTTCTTGACTACGGATGGAAAGGTTGATGGTTCAAACCCATCAGGAAGTGCCTCAGCAGACAAGTCTGGCAGCCTGTTCCCTAAAGGCTGCAGCTTGAAAACCCGTGGAGAAGCTCTCTGCACACAGAGGATGGAGGGACGGGGCTATGCAGCAAGGAAAGAGGACCCCTCCCCTCACCCCACCCCCCTGGAATCTGGGAAAGGAGAGAGAATGGAGCCTCTGTAAGAGTCTCCTAGAGGCTCTCCTTGTGCTGGCGGGGATTCCAGCCTGTGAGGTTGTGTCAGACATCCACCCACCCTGAGCCAGAACTGGCCCCTGTGGGCGCTCCATCTATGAGCATTTTTTATTGCTGCAGACCCAGGGGTGTGCTGAAAGGGGAAGTGAGTAGAGGGGTGACGCATGTGAGCAGCCCCTGGTCCTGGGAACTGGGTCTGGAAGGGGTAGCCACTATTCTGGAAGTCATGGGGATTGAGTGCCCCGGTCTGTGGGCACCTGCCCTGGCGAAGGAGTCTGGGGGTGGAGGGGCTCCTGGCCTGAGAGCCCGAGGCAGCTCTGTGGCCCAGAAGCCGGCCGGGGGACCAGGGTGCACACTGTGCTGCCTTGGCCTGATTTCTAGCAACTGCGTCAGCAAGTTTGACTTTCTGGTTCCTGCTCAGACGTGGGGGGAGTGAGCCTGGGATAAAGCCTCAGAGTTGGTTTTTAGAGAGGACACCCCTGGGGTTGGAGCCTGGGAAGAGTCAGAGAGGAGCTAGCTGGGACAGAGAGAGGAGTGGAGGGGTGTGGGGAAAGCTTCTACTCAGGGGAGGGGGGAGGCCCTCTTGGGGGTGGGGGTGGGGGATAAGAATCAGGTCCTAGTTTTAAAGGGAAAGCCTGATCGCTCTGGAGTCAGTGAGACCTGGGTTCAAATCCTTGCTCCCCCACTTAGTAGCTGTGTGACCTAGGACAGAACTCTGTACTGTGTCTGTTTTTCCAGCTGAGAAATGGGGATGAGCGTGGTGCCCACGCTTTTGGGACCATTTGAGGATCATGTCCCCTTTCTGGTTGCCAGGGAGTCCGTTTCCCTCCTGCTACCACTTTTTTTTTTTTTTGCAGATGAGACCCTCCCTGCCCCTGTCAAACTTCTTGTTCCAGAGCAGCAGGACACTTGGAGAGATGGGGCGGCCGGCTGTACTGGGTGCTCGGACAGCCTGATTGGTGCTCCTCCCCTACTAGTTCAGGAAACAGAGGCTCAGACAAGCCCACAGCCCAGGGGAGCTGGGAAAAAGCAGTGAGAGGAGGTGGGGCTTGTCCTCTGGGGCAAGAGGGACACTCAGGAAGCCATGTATCCTCGCCAGGAAGTGGCTGAGGCAGGACCCAACCTCAGGGCTTCCTGCTCCTCAGGCCCTGCTCCCAGTCCACCAGGCCAGGTGCTGCTGTGCCAGCTCCCCAACACCCTGGCCCTCACTTGTTCATCTCTAGATGGCCCCAGAGCCCTGGCAGACTGCACCCAGCATGCCCTGCAGCTCCCAGGGCACACAGCTGGGAGCGACTTTGTCCGATGTGCCAGGTGGGGGTGGGACTTATTTGGGCCGCAGGGGAGCTGTCTGGCCTGCCAGCAGGTGACTCTGCCCCGTGCCTGGCATCCTTGGTTCCACGGCTCTATTTTAAGCCCGGGAGGTTAGAGTTTGTGTATGTGTGTTTCTCAGTTTGGAAAGCTGTCAGCTGAGCAGTCGCCGAAAACAGCAACACCCATGGCACCCCTCCCTCCTCTCCTCCCTCCTTTGGGGCCTGAAGGGACCTGGTGATTTTCCTAGGCCCTATTGTTTCCTGGGTGACCCATGACCCCTTGGTGGGACCAAGGGCTGCTTCTTTCAGGGATCCAAGGATGGTGACTCTGAGGACAAGGAATGCTGTCACCAGTGGGGCCCAGGGTGTCATTACTGACTGCTTCCCAGCCTGGAGGATCCCACGCTCCTTTGCAAACTTTGTCAGCCAGGCCAGCCTTGCCAGCATGCCCAGGGAGGAAATAGACTGAGGAGATTATCTATCTGCCTGTCTATCTATCCATCTATCTATCTACCACATTTTGGGGACCATAAGACACACCTGACCATAAGACACACCCAATTTTTAGAGCAGGGAAACAAGGAAAAGATATTCTATTTTATTTATTTATTTATTTATTTATTTTTTGGAAAAGATATTCTAAACCAAATAGTACCAGTATACTAAAATGTTCTGGGGTACCACACCTTCGGAGCATAAGATGCATCCTTGCTTTTCCCCCCACTTTGGGGGAAGAAGTACATCTTATGGTCCAAAATATATGGTACCTATCTATCTCTATCTACCTAACTATCTCTACCTACCTATCTACCTATCTCATTGATCTTTCTATCTATCAATCTCTCTACCTATCTATCTCTTTCTACCTCTATGATAGAGATAGGTAGGTAGAGAGATAGTGAGATACATAAAACTCACTTCTCAGACCACCTGTGGCAGCGGGGTGCTGGATGTGGTTGAGTTGTGTACTTGGACTCGCGGTGACCCACCTGGAGGGCAGAACTACCCCACAGGCTTTCTGCACTGTCAGCTGGCTATATCATATCATATCATATCATATCATATCATATCATATCTATCTAGCTATCTGGCGCTTGCCTGGCAGGGCCCGAGGAAGTCCAGCCAGATTGCTCCTGAGCAGTAAGGACGCTCCGACGCCATCCCCCATACGTGGGGCATGTGATCAGGAGGGCCGGCCCGTCCCTGCAGAAGGACGTCGTGCTTGGTTACGTGTCAGGGCAATGAAGGAAGAAGACCCTCGGTGTGAGGGCTGGGCACGGTGGCTGCAGCCATGGTGGTGGTGGGGCCGCGGCGGGGAGGGGGCGGCGCAGGCCACGCTTTGCTCTGTCGTGGGGTCTTCCACGGGGCCCCTGCGAGTTGGTCAGGCCCAGGCAGCCATGATCAATGACGAGATGTGGACAGACGCCTGACCGCCAGGGTCTGTTTCTATAGAGCCCGGGGTGGGTTCGAACGGCCAGCTCTGGGGTTAGCAGCTTGACAGTGGCCCGTTTCCATCGTGGGCAAGTGGCCTCCCCTGGCTGAGCACTGCCCCCCTCTGTTTCCAGTCTGTAACATGGGGGTGGAAGTGAAGACAGGCCGCCAGTGTGTGAGCAGCTCTGGGGCAGACAGACGGCTGCGCTCACTTCCCCTCCCTCCAACTCCCGGGGCCTGGAGTGTTGGGGAGAACTGCCCTCCTGGGTCTGCAGGGCCCCAGACCTGTCTTTGGAGACACCGCTACCCTTCCAGCTGCACCGCTGGCTCCCAGGGGCTCTTCCAGCACAGACTCAAAGCGGCTTCCTCCCTCCCTGTTTCCACACTGCTTGGTCTCCAGGCCTCGAGGGATCTGGAGGGATTGGCTGTTATAGTTAGAAAATAGTTCAGTAATTTTCCAAAAGGCCAGAGGGCCCAGGCATCCCCACCCCCCACCTTATATCTCCCGTCGAACGGCCCTTTCACAGGGGTCGCCCGACTCATAGCAATAGCAAAATGACAGTGATGAAGTAGGAACCAAGGTACTTTTATGGTGGGGGGCGGGGGGGGGTCCCCACCACATGAGAAGCCGTATGAGAGGGTCGCAGCATGAGGAAGGTGGAGGCCCCCTGCAGTAGCAGCTGCCTCTTGCTCACTGAAGAGTAGGGTCATCGGGCTGGACCATGGTTCTCAGAGGGCTGGACAGGAAGGGGTGCAGCCACTCACTGCCACGGCAGGATCTGATGGGATCCGCCCCCGCTTTTAATGACACGGATTTTGTGTGGCGGAGCCTGAGCCTGTTGAGCAGCAAGGAGGGGGTGTCATAACTCTTCAAAGGGTGCTTGCGAGGGCCAGATGAGTCCGTGTGTAGAAGGTGCTGAGTACCGGGCCTGGCCTGGGACATGTATGCGGGTGACAGGGGAGAGGGAGAAGGCTCCTTAAAAGCAGAGGGGACAAGACTTTGTCTCAAGTGCTTTGAACACGTGATCAGGAGGGACTGGTCCCTGGAGGAGGACACCATGGGTGGTCAGGTAGAGGGGCAGCAGAAAAAGAAGGCCACCGTGGCTGTCATGATGGACTCAAACATAAGGACCCCTGTGAGAACAGAGCAGGGCCGCACAGTGCACTGCTGTCACCAAGAATTGGCACCCACTAGGCGGGACTTAACAGCGGCAGGATCCAGCAGAAGACACGCACTCTGTGTCTTCTAATGCCTTGGGGGCCGGATCCTGATGGAAACACTGTTGAAGAAGGATACAGTGTCTCTTCCGTCTCAAATAATAATAACAAGGATCCCCTTGGAAGCCACAGTTCTCATTGAACCTTGGTTTTGAAGAGACCCACAGGGGTCCTGAAACTTTTTAAACAGGGGGCCAGTTCACTGTCCCTCAGACCGTTGGAGGGCCGGGCTATAGTTTTTTGTTTTTAAAAACTATGAACAAATTCACTGTGCTGGTAGGCTGCTAAGCAGGACAGCGGCAGTGGCGGGTCGGATAACTGTCCTTGGTGGGCCACATGTGGCCCTCAGGCCGTAGTTTGAGGACCTGTGCCCGAAGGAAACCAACACAAAACAAAACCACTCACTGCCCTCACGTCAGTGCCCACTCCACAGGCAGGAGGGGGGGTCCCCCTGCCCTTTGTGGGTTTCGGAGACTGCAACACTTCACAGGGATAGAAAAGCCTCCACTTTCTCCTAAGGAGCGGCTGCTGGTTTCAAACCGCTAACCTTGCAGTTGGCAGCCCAGTGCATAAGCGCCATGCCACCGGGGAGACAGAGATAGGTGTCCTACTGAGACAGCTTGTCTGAAGAGGCCCGCTGACCCCAGAGGCGAGCTTACACACGCTGTCTTGGGAAGGAGCCAGGCACACGTGAACTGGAGCCCTAGTGGTAACAGTTTGGCACTTACCCTGGTACAAGGTGTCTCCCTCAGCGCCTGGCCCAGGGGAGGTTCTCAAAGAAAGGGTCGTTCCTCTTATTACAAAGTGTGTTTAATGGTTTTTGAAGCCCTGTGTTGTTTTACTGTCTTTAAGACAGCATACTTTCATCTCCTGTTGTCACAGAGAACGGAGTCCCTGATGAGAAGGGCTTTCTCTGGTGAGATGCACAAGTTCTGTTGGGGGGCGGTCTTCAAGGACTTCTTAATTCTAGAAAAGGAAGCAGGAGATTCGGGGTGTCGGGAAAATGGCCAGCACAACCCAGGCCCCACCTCCGCTTAATTAGTGAAAGATCTGGTTGTACCCTCTCCTCTCAGGGGAAAATGGAGAGGCATGCCATCCACGGGCCTGAGGGGTGAGAGGGGGCAGGATCCCGGAAGCCCTGGAAGACATGGCAAGCCACCCAGTAGAGGAGGGGGACTACAATAGACACTCCCTCCCCCAGCCAGCTGGCTTGTCAAACATTCTTGTCGTCCGGGCCCTGTCAGGTGGATCCGAGCCGGATTGTTACCTGTGGTCCAGGGCACGGGGCGGGGCCATCTCCCATCTGCTCGAGCCTGGGTGCTGCCCGCTGAGGGCCGTGGGCACCGTGTCTCTAAAGGCCTCGGTTCCACGGGCTGTGTCCCCTGGTGGCCGGGCAGGGCCCGGGAAAGCACAGGCGACGCTGGCTCTCCAGTCGGCAGAAGCGATTCTGATTGGACACCCTGGTGGCCACGCCCAGCCCACAGGTGGTGGAGCAGGGGCCCCAGGCTGTGCTCCAATCTGGACAGGGCATGCCCGGGGGCAGGGGAACCTCATGGCCAGACAACTGGGCTTCTGTAGGGGAAGAGAGGTGATCAGGGCTTGACAGCCAAATCTACACACGTGTTTGGTAAGCTGCTTTACCTCTCTGGATTGGGATAACCCTGTTTTATATGGACCTGTGTGCTGTATGGATGCATGTGTTTCTTACATCTCTGTACTTCCCTATACTTCTGTGCACCTGCAGGCACACGCATCATGCAGTCTATTGATGCAGTTTGTTTTTTATCCTTACCGTGTGCATGCACGTGTGCCCATGTGCACATCCACACCCACACATCCACCTCCCCCCACACACAAACTCACCTCCAACTCACAGTGCCCCTGCAGGACAAGACAGAACTGTCCTGGTAGGTTTTTGAGACTGTAGCTCTTTATGGGGGTAGAGCCTATTGGGACTTGACTCAAGCACTCCCTCAACACAACAACACTCTGTTCGAATAACCAGGCATTCTGCGATGCTCACCTTCCCGGCACGATAATCACTGAAGACAAAATGGGTGCCTAAACAAATGGGGTGAAGAAAGCTGATGGTGCCCAGCTATCAAAAGATATAGCATCTGGGGGTCTTAAAGGTTTGAAGATAAATAAGCAGCCATCTAACTGAGAAGCAACAAAGCCCACATGGAAGAAGCACGCCAGCCTGTGTGACCACAAGGTGTCAATGGGATCAGGTGTCAGGCATCAAAACCCAGAACAAAAAATCACATCAGTGTGAATGAGGGAGAGTGCAGAGTGGAGACTCAAAGCCCATCTGTAGACAACTGGACATCCCCTTACAGAAGGGTCACAAGGAAGAGACGAGCCAGTCAGGGTGCAGTATAGCACCAATGAAACATACGGCGTTCCTCTAGTTCTTTAATGCTTCCTCCTCTTCCCCCCCACCCCACTATCATGACCCCAATTCCACCTCACAAATCCAACTAGACCACAGCAGGTACAAATACAAGCTCTCAAGGCAGGAAATCTAGAACAGATAAACTCCTCAGGACTAATAATAAGAGCAGTGACACCAGGAAGGTAAGGGGAAGATGGGGGGCGTGAAAGGGGAAACTGATCCCAATGATCTCTATATAACCCCCTCCCAGGGGGATAGACAACAGAAAAAAGGGTGGAGGAAGGTAGCAGTCAGTGTAAGGCATGAAAAAAATGATTTATAAATTATAAAGGGCTTGTGAAGGAGGGAGAATGGGGGAGAGGGAAATGAGCAGATACCAAGGGGTCAAGTAGAAAGGAAATGTTTTAAGAATGAGGATAGCAGCATATGTACAGATGTGCTTGACACAATGGATGGATGTATGGATTGTGATCAGAGTTGTAGGAGCCCCCAATACAATTCTTTTAAAAAAAAAAATCAAGAAGGAAAAGTCCAAACTACCAAAGGGTGGCACTCTGCCAGTGGTTCCAGCTTTGCGCTGTGCCCATAGTCTCACGAGAACGCATGTGGGAAGGGTAACGCTCCTGAAAGGGTTTCAAGTGCAAAAAATTGTGTCCGTACTATTTTTTTTTTGGGGGGGGGGGACATCACTGCCCTCAGGTGGTGGAAGTAGGAGGCCCAGCCTTTGCTCCATGGAGCTGGAACCGAACCTCCATCCCAGCGGGCCGCAGTCCCGCGCACAACCACGACGCCACCGGAGCTCAGCCCCAAGTGTCCGCACTATTGCTGTAAGTTCAGCTGAAGCGGAAAGGGGTTTTTCCCAGATGAACACAGTACGTTCAGAGAAGTGACGCCGCCTGTTTCTCATCCGTTCAGCACGATGACGATTATCTAACCAGCTTGCCTCTACAGGAATGGAATCCCACTCCGACAACCACACATGCTGGGATTAAGGCAAAGGCTGCTGCCCGTGAGGACGCCAATCAAGAAGCAACATGGAAATAGCCTGGATTACAGTTATATTCTTTGTCATCAGGTATTACTTAATATTTTTCAGTAATACTTTAAACCTCTTTCTTATAATCTTAAACCTCTTTCTTATAATCTAATCTTGTGGACCTCTCACGTAAGTATTACTTGTATGAAATAATAAGCTACTTTTCAGTATTTTTTATACTCCTCCCCCACCCTCTATCATTTTTACATGAAAAGGTGATCAGGGCAAGTGAACGATGTTCGTTGAATTGCTAAATGGTGTGACCTGACAGCTCCAGATTTTCTCCTCCCATGAAGAAGTTACAGTCTGGGAAATCCTGGAGGCAGGGGGCCAAAGGAGGGGGGTGCTGTGCATTAGGTTGCTATAGGAACAAGATTGACACTGACACCCCAACTTCAGCTGCTTATTCCATCAGTTTCAGGGGGCCTGGTAGGTGTCCCTCCACTTGCTCCTCTTTCCTTCATCTCCCCTCCTGCCCACGCCCTGCTCGGCCCCCACTGCCCCCAAGGTCCCACCCCAGAGCTCAGCCCGGCCGGCACTCACTCACCTCGGGCTGGGAGGGGCTGGGCCCCCAGGGCCTGGGTGCAGACCCACTGGGGGCAGCATTTGCCTGGTACCTCCACCCTGCGGGGCTGGGGGCAGTCCCAGCTGGGCAGCCGGATGTCCTCGCTGCATCGTGGCACGCAGGTAACCCCGCCATCCTCACAGAGGCAGTGGACCCGGCAGTGGGGCTGGAAGGTCTCCCCGTCCTGGTACCGGTGGCCATTCACCTCACAGCTCCCGCTGTCATCCACTCCCACTGCAGGGGAGAAGGGGATGCCTGTCAGTCTCCCACCCCCACCCCTGCCCTGGGCTGGGCTAGCCGAGGCCAGGCCGGCCACCTGGAGTATCTGCCTCCTGGCACAGTGGGCTCAGCTACCCCTCCAGGTCCCAAGCATGTGTCCCCAGCCAGCCTGCCCCTGTCCTGCCCGATAATGGCCAGGTATGCTGGACCTTGGCACTGTGTGTGCTGGCAGTTGCCTGGTTCGGTTCCCAACTGTGCCTTTTATTAACTATGATCCCACCCCTTCTTGCCTGTTTCCTCATCGGGAAAATGCAGATATAAGGAGGGGTGACATGGAGAACATGTCCCATGTAAGAACTTTCCTGCACAGCCTACCTGCTGTGTCGCTGTTGGTCCCACCATGACGGGCGTCACCCTGACATACTTTTCACATGTTTTCATGCAGCAGAGCCCCCACCCACACGCGGTTCCGTCAGGGCTTCCCGTGCTGGCTCTGCGGCCCCACGGGGGTTGGTTATGTCATGCCGGAGGTACCTCGACTGCAGTTGTGTCAGGGGTCCTCAACTCAGTGCTGACTCATGATCCCACACACTGCAGAACAAAGCCCGGCCTGGCCCGACGCTGTGCCCACGGCTGTTCCTGTCGCCATGCCCCTCAGTCTGCTGGAGGCCCCTCCTCTTTTTCCAAATCTCAAACCAGACACATAGCAGGCCCAGGTCTCACCACCCTCACGTCTGGGGAGCACGCTGGTCGTGCATCTTGCAAGACAGACAGATGGGTTAGCTGTCCAGGACGCCCAGGGGACTGCCGAGAAGGACGTCGGGTTTGGAGCAGGAGAAAGGAAGACCCTGAAGGAGATGGGCCGCCACAGCTGCCATCCCGTGGGCATGAGGGAGCTTGCTCTCAGCCACGCAGTCGGCACGTGCAGCCCTGCTTAGCAGCGATGCCTGCCCTTTCCCTAGCAGGTAGCCAAGGAGACCCCGCAGCATGAAAAAGGTGTAGATGGGTGGTCTCAGGAGCCTGTGCTTATGCCAGGCTTTATTGACTTGGGGATGTGGCGTGCTGCGAGGGGGGAAACTCGTGGTGGGTGATCAATGACTCGTAGGAAGCCGTCTAGAGAAGGCGATTGCTGTCGCCTCCCCCAGGAAGCCCTCTGCCTTGCAGAAGGTGCCTTTCAGATCCATCTCTCTGCTGGCTCATGAGTGCCCGTCCTGGGGGGTGAGTGGGCATCTTACCCCCACCCCTTCTAAGGATCATTCTGGCTGTATTTCTTCCAACCACTGTTTGAGGGTGGGAGAATATGTGTGTGTAATATGCTCACAGCCCCCGGCACAGTGCGAGGTGCATAGTAGGTGCTCAGGAAATGCTCTCTGGGAGAAAGCCCCCACTGAAGGGGACGTCCTTGGTGGGGGCAGTTCCACAAGGGCCCCCTCACACCCTGGGGAGCACAGTGGCCCCTGAGAGTATCCCTTAAGTGAAGCCTAGCCCTGAGCTTCAGCACATGGAAGACACTGGGTGAACTAGCTCTCCCTCCTATTATTGTGCACCTGCTGTGTTCCTGGGCAAGAGGAAGCCACGGTTCTCGGCTCCAAGCACCCAGGAGACAGATGTGAGAGTCTCCTTCTTTCTGTTCTGAGGAAGGAGCACGGAGCAAGGGCTTCCTGGGGGCGGTGGTGGCACAAATCTTCTCCAGACACTTTGCCACGAGCAACCATCATCTCTGCAACTGTGACCAGTCTCCCTCCTCACACAGGCAATCAAAGCCTTTACAAGAACTGGATCGTGAGAACGTGTGGTTATACACTTAAAAACATCTTCTTTTTTCAAGCAGCTGTTTAAAGTGTCGTGTCTTGGTTTTGTTTCCTACAGAGGGACTCTTTCATATTGATTCATGAGCCTCGCTCTCCGGGTGCTATTTTTACAAAACGATGTGCCCATGGAGAAAGGTCATCATCCAGCCTCATTCTTCTTCTTCTTCAACTGTCCACCTTTAAGGGTTCGTTCTGTCTCCCTCAACCTGTGCTTCCCAAAGAGGGATGATTGTGCCCCAGGGGCAGGCGGCACTGGCTGCAGACAGTGTGGGGTGTCACAGCGGGTAGAGGAGGTTACTAAACAACCAGCAATGCACAGGACCAAGGATGCGGGGGGTGGGGGGCCGGGTTTCGTGGTCAGCAAGGTCAGCAGTTTGAAACCACCAGCTGCTCTATGGGGAGAAGATGAGGCTTTTGACTTGTGTACAGAGTTATAGTCTGGGAAATGAACAGGGGCTATTCCACTCCTCCCCACAGGGCTCCTGGGGTCAGAATGGACTCTATGGGAGGGAGGGAGGAAAGGAGGGAGTGTGTGTGAGAGTGAGTACATGCGTGAGTATGTGCGAATGCATGAGTGCATGAGTGAGCGTGTGAGTGCATGTGTGTGAGTACATGATACATGAGTGAGTGTGTCAGTACATGAGTGAGTGTGTGAGTGTATGAGTGAGTACATGAGTGTGAGTACATGAGTGCATGAGTATGTGAGCAAATGTGTGAGTGTGAGTGCATGAGTGAGTGCATGAGTGCATGAGTGTGTGAGTGAATGTGTGGGTGCATGAGCAGGTGAGTACAAGAGTGTGTGAATGAGTACATGAGTGACTGGTGTGTGAGAGTGAGTGAATGTGTGAGTGTGAGTGAGTACATGAGTGAGTGAGCATACGAGTGCGAGTGAGTGAGTGAGTGAGTGAGTGAGTGAGTGAGCGAGGTCACTGCAGGGAAGCCCGCCCCCTCCCCGGGCCGAGAAGAGCAGTAAGTGGTGGACCGGCCTTGGCCAGGGAGACTCCGAGCACAGCGAGGCTGCAGAGGTTGCCGAAGCTGGGAGCCTTCCCGGGAGCACGGGCCTCGTCTTTCTCCTTCAACCACCAGCCTTGCCGTGAGCAGGCCAGCACTGAACCAACAGCACCCCCACACGCTCCAGGACACTCAGCCAAACACCAAACTTACCACCATCCAGTGGGTGCCGACTGGGACGGACCCTGCCGGACACCGTGGAACTGCCCCTGTGGCCCCAGACTGCCGCTCTGAGGGAGAGGAGGCCCCGCCTCCCCCCATGTAGCGACTGGTGGTTTCAAACTGCTGACCTTGTGTCTTAGCAGCCCGATGTGTTACCACTGCTCTACCTGCTCCTGTAGCTTGCTGGGGGACTCAGACTGGGCCGGGGCTCCCCAGCCAGGAGGAGGGCGGCCTGACTGCCACCTCTAAGTGCCGCGAGCGCAGCTGCCTCCTGGGATGGAGACCCAGGCCTGGTGTCCTGGAAGTGCTTCCCTCACAGGGTGAAGGTG
Organism: Nesogale talazaci; assembly: GCA_004026705.1. Classification (NCBI taxonomy): domain Eukaryota; kingdom Metazoa; phylum Chordata; class Mammalia; order Afrosoricida; family Tenrecidae; genus Nesogale; species Nesogale talazaci. Next base: position 13,366 of record PVJH01040026.1, read on the forward strand.
GGGTCTGTGGGAAGAGCTTGGCACAGGAAGTTCCTGGGGTACTTCATTCCCTGATTGATCTCAGAATGTGTGAGGGTCCTGAGAAAGGGCTGGTGTCTCAGGGGAGGGGGTGTTTGAGGCTGGTTTGGGCCATGATTTGAACAGGCAGGGGTGGGGGAGACTCTCAGGTGGTGGGTGTGCACCCAGCAAAAGTCACAAGGAATGGTGTTGGTCTCCCCCTCCCTTCACCTGGTGTGGACAGTGGACCTGAAGGGTGGGAGGGGGTCAAGAGAGGAGGCTGTGCATGGACTGGGGACCTCCCCCCACCTGCGTCCCTCACCCCACCCCACCCCTCTGTAGTCCCCCAAAACCTGCTTACAGAGGCATACAGGCCCTTGGGCACCGGGGCCTGCTCCGAGCTGGCAGACCAGACCCTGACTGGCGTCGCAGACGTGGCGGTGGTCACAGGACTCCCCCAGGCGCCGTGCACATACCCGGCAGCAGCTGCAGCCATCCAGCACCAGAGGCACCCCCGGGGGACAGCGTGGAGGTGGCCAGGGGCAGGTGCATGGTGTTGGACACAGCTGGGCACACACCTGCAGAGACAGAAACCTCCCTGAGCCATAGGCCTGGCCCATGACCCTCCCTGCTTTGTGGCCCTGAGCACAGGGGCAGGACTCCAGTTCCGGCCTTGACTTGGCCGGCCCCTTGCCCGCTGTGTGACCCGGGCAAGTTGCTCACCCTCTCTGAGCTTCTGTGTCCTCCTCAGTAAGACAAGGTTTGGGGAGGTGGGGGGGAATAGTAGTAGACCTGTGGCAAGGAACACAATCAATGGGGCATATGAAGTCCTGGGGACCCTGCTTGCCATCCCTAGGTGCCCAGAGAGTTCAGCTGCACCACTCAGCACCTCAATGACCCAAAAGAGCTCAGGCCCTCTCCGACAGGAGCTTAGGGAAGACACATGCTAGGCATGGTGGCTTCCGGCAGCGTCTCCCAGCATGTGGGCTGCGAATCCTGATGGGGAGGGCTGAGCAAGTTGAACAGCCTTGTGGGTGGCCTCAGCCTTAGGAGCACCTGAGATGACATTCCCCAGCCTGGCTTGGGCGTTCACACCAGCCAGAATGCTTAGACAAATACCAGTCTCAAAGGCCCTAAGAGACTCACTAAGCCACAGATCCCAGAGGAGGGGCTCTGCAACCTGGATTTTTAAGAAGCTTTGGATGCACAGCTAGGTGTTTAGCCTCTCTGGGCCGGTCCAACATGCTTGCTCACCTCCCCCCGGCTGTGTTCAGATGTGGAAAGCTGAGGTCCAGAGGGCAAAGGGCCTTGCCCCAAGCCACCATCACAAATTTGTTAGCTGCCATCACAGTCCTTGCTTCCTTCTTGAGGACCCAAGACAGACTGTTCCCAAGTGGGCACTGAGCCAGGTACCCAGCCCTCAGTGGCAGAGTCAAGGCATTGATTCAGGGTCCTGACTCAATCCAGGTCAAAGAACCCACCAAACTGGGATCCAGATCTCTGATGCTGAGGGCTCCCCAACATAGCACACTGGTGAAGACACATGCCCACCCGAAGAATGTATGAACCAAAGTGTGCCCCAGGGCTCTGGATGGCAAAAACCATTCCCATAGATGTCTTGGAGGAAAAGTCTAGCTATTGATTTTAGACCAAGCACAATCACTAAAAACCCCTGGAGCTGGAGCCGGAAGACATTATGTGGAAAGAAATAAGCCCATTACAGAGGGCTGTGTTTTATGTCCCCGCCTCTATAAAAAGACAAGCACGGCTGAGCCCCGGTGGCGTAGTGGTTGTGCGCGGGACTGCGGCCCACTGGGATGGAGGTTCAATTCCAGCAGTGGGGCTGGGCCTCCTACTCCCACCACCTGAGGGCAGTGATGCCTAAAAAAAAAAAAAAAAAGACAAGCACAGGCAAATGTGTGGAGGTCAAGGTTGATGAGTGGTCAACATGGGGGCTGAGGGAGTGTGACAGGTAGCTTTACCTGGTCAATTGGAACATGTGGGATTAATAAGGTCGCAGTTTGATTGGAGGGCAAAGAGAAAAATGGCTCGGCAAGCCCCGCCCCTTTCTCTATTGCTCTCTGGTGATTGGGTCAGCATGTGACGGCTTTAACTTGTTCTCTGACTCAACTTGTGAGCTACACCACCTATGGGACACTACCTGCGGGTCTCGTCACTGGAGCTTGCGGTTCCTTCGAGACCTGCTTCCACACGCTGCTGGCATCTACATTGCTTGAGCTTGAGACTGGGGGATCCTGCCGCCTTGCGTTGCTTGAGTTTGATAGCCCATCTGGACCTGCGTGGCGAAACTCCCGGGTTGCTGACTGAGGGTGACCCACCCTGCTGTCGGCTGCCTGTGGCTGGACTGCCTGCAAAGCCTTAGGGAAGACTCAGCTGTCTGCTCCCTTGATGTTGAACCCAGCGGCCCTCATGAGTTGAAGAACTTCCAGTAGATTAACTGTCTCATGGAAGTGAATGGAACTGAGCCCTCTGTACTGCTGTGTGGACTAATTAGTGGTTATATTCCTTTGTGTCTCATATATATATATATATATATATATATATATATATATAGAGAGAGAGAGAGAGAGAGAGAGAGAGAGAGAGAGATTCATAAGTGTCCTGTTGCATGGTTGATTGT
>PVJH01040027.1:0-15995 GCA_004026705.1 Nesogale talazaci
TGCTCCCCCCCCCCAAAAAAAAAAGAATCCTCAGGAAAAGGCCATGCCCACAGAGAGTCCTCACTGGCTAAGACATGATTGATAGGCTAGACTCCACCCCTTTACTCTTAATTCTCTCAAATTGACAAAGGATTATATAACTACCACAGTATTGTTTTACACTAACTCCTTCAGAAAGGCTTGTATTTCTTCCTTCGATACCATGAGTTATTGATCATAAGCTATCTCTTAAAGTATTTGTATCTCAGCCAATTCTTTTTGGCACAAGGATTCTGTATATTGGACTGTTAGAAGGGGGAATTTATAATAAATTCTAAGTTATTCTAAAAATTTGTATTATCCATGTTACCCAGGAGAGAAGAACTGGAGAGATTTGGTCAAAGCACTAGAGACATAAATATGCATCCGAGGAAAAGAAAGGCTATGAACAGAATGGTGTGAAGGATCTGCAGATGTGTGCATATTTACTTATGTGTGATTGTATTATGGCTGTAGGATGAAATTATAATTTTAAAGAAATGACATCGCAGCACAGTTTACAATTGCAAGAAGTTGGAAGCAGTCCAAATTTCCATCAACTTATGAGTGGATTAAAAAGCTATGGTACATACATACAATGGAGTACTATGCATCACTGAAAAATAGTGATGAACACGTGAAGCACATCTCCTCATGGGAAGGACTGGAGGAAATTATGCTAAGCGAAGTTATCCAAGCAAAAAAGGACATGTGCAATATGAATCCACTGAGGTAAGCTTGATAATAATTTTTTTTAAAATGCAAAAATTGTATCAGGAAAAATCTACAGTATATAGAAAATCCTAGGAGAAGACCCAGGTAGTACATCTAGGACCATACCAAATCCAGGGCTATATATAATTGCCAACTAGGGTTGGATGCCGGGATATGGGAGGTGAGGTGCAGTTAAGTAGAGAGGGAATGGGGCACTAACCCACCCAATGGGAGTGTACTTTTTATATCTCCACAGGAAAACAGGAATTAAATTTAAATAAGATGTTCTCGGAAGTGAACGTAGCATGATGCAATGGAGCCGAGAACCAGTGGAGAGTCTGAGAGCACAACCCAAATTCCAACCACCAGGGCACCCACCTCTCCCCCAGGAGGTCAGCACCAAAACTGCAGCCTGGAGAGATATCCCTGACCAGAGTGCACAAGAATAAATGAAGAGGGAGGAAGACAGAATGAAGTACATTCTGGCCTACTAAGCTTTAAGGACGATATTCACACAGAGAACTGCCAATACAATAAGAGGACCATATGGGCCAGCCCAAATATGAAATACAGCTACCCTCACTGACCTGAGACATTTTGGGGTCAAAAATGGAGAAACAGGGTCAGGATTATACCCTGTCTGACTCAACCACACCAAAATACTAAGGGTGTGCGACAGAACATGGAGCTCTAGATGGAGCACCGAAGATAGACTTTGTGACACCCTATCCCATTCAACCAGGAGACACTCCTGGAGGTCAATGAACAAACCTTAAACTATTTGTAGAATTTTATATTGTTATTATTATTATTATATTCTTGCATGTACATTTATATGTTGGATATTGGTGGGGTTTTTTGTTGATGTTTCCATTGTTTTCTTTTCTTTGTTAGCTTCATTATAGGATGCCCCTTTTTTGAGTATGCTATTTTCTCCACAGGTCTATCTGGGATGGATGAGTGGTCTAGGGATAGGGACGATGGGACTCTTGATACCAGGATGGATGTGGGGGTGGGGAACTCTTGGTTGATCCAGGGATGGGAGGAGTAGCATGTGGTTCAGGATCAGTGGCGGGGTGGGTGGGTGTGGAAGGTCCGATAGAGATTAAGATTAATGTAATAGAGAGACAATATTGAAACCCGAATGGAGATTGTGTGTGATGGTGGGACGGAAGGAGGTATAGGGAAATAGAGAAAAGAACTGGGGAGTAAGGGGCATTTATAAAGATTAAATACAGGCATATACATAGGTACATATATTCATATGATGAAGGGGAAATAGATCAATATCCATATACTTATAGGCTTAGAATTAGGACAGCAGATGGGCATTGGCCCTCAATCAGTTACTTCCTCAGTGCAGGAACATTTGTTCTATTAAATTGGCATTTCATGATGCGCAGCTCCCTGACACAATCACAGAAAACAAATGTGTGCATAAGCAAATGTGGTGAAGGAAGCTGATGGTGCGCGGCTATCAAAACATGTACGTCTGGGGTCTTAGAGGCTTGATAGTAAACAAGCGGCCATCCAGCTCAGAAGCAACACAGCCCACATGGAAGAAGTACACCAGCTTATGGGACCAAGAGATACCAAAGGGATCAATTATCAGGCTTCAAGAACTAATAATCATAACATTATATGCTCACTTTCCTGACATCATTGCTGATGACAAATATGTATATAAGCAAATGTGGTGAAGAAAGCTGATGGTGTCTGGCTATCAAAAAATGTGTGTGTGTGTGTGTGTGTGTGTGTGTGGTTTTAAAGACATGAAGGTGAATAAGTGGCCATCTACCTAAGAAGCAAGCCCACGTGGAAGAAGCATAACAGTATGTATGACCACAAGGTGTCAAAGGGATCCGGTATCAGGCATCAAAGACCTAAGAGATATATCATTATTAGTGAGGGGGAGTTCAGATTGGGTACCCAAAGCCCATCAATAAGTGGAGAGGCATTCTCTTACAGAGGGATTATAGTGAGGAGATGAGCCAGTGTAGGTGCAGTGTAGTAGCAATGAAATGTTCTCATATGCTTCCTCCCACCAACTATCATTATCACAATTCTGCCAGACAGATTTGGCTAGACCAGGGTTGCACATTGGAGTCGAAAACATGGATTTTAGAATAGATAATCCCTTGAGACTAGTGGGGAGTGGTGACACTTGAAGGGTGGAGGGATGGTGGAGTAGAAAGGGGGAACAATTTTCTCAGATCTGCATATGACCTCCTTTCTGGGGTGTGGACAAGGGGGGGTGGGGGGAGGAGGTGAGTGAAGTGACATATTATACATTGTAAGATATGAAGAGGTAATAACAATTTGTAAATTATTGGAAGTTCATGGGGGAGAAGAAGGGGGAAGGGGAAGTATGAGAAATTAGAATTAAAAAAATGAAGAACTAGAGGAAAGAGGGGAAGAGGAGCTTATGCTAGAGGGGTTCAAGTAGATAATGTAGATGAATGTAGCAACATGTACACAAATATGCTTAATACAAATGATGTTTTAAATGCATTAAATGATGTATTAAATGTATGCACCCCCCAATAAAATCTATATTAAAAAAAGAAATGACAACATAGATTTTAAAAATTAATTCTCAAAACTCATTGCCACTCAGTTGATTTTGACTAATAGTGAGCCTATGCAACCACACAGAACTGCACCCAGCTTTTGTGGAACTGTCAATAGTCACCAAAGTAGACTGCCTTGTTTTTCTCATGAAGACTGGCTGGTAGATTTGAATGGTTGACCTTGTGATTGGCAGCCCAACACAAAGCTCACTACACTGCTATGGGTCATATTTCTGTATTATAAGGGCAAAAGTAGAAATCATTAAAAAGTACACACCAAAAATACTGCTGGCAATGAATTGTGTGTGTGTGTGTGTGTGTGTGTGCTGTGCGTTTTAACCAGTCGAGGAAATAGCAGAAGCAAAATGATCGAGTCCTGATGAGCTGTATGTGTGTGTCAGAGAACAGTAACTCTCTTCAATGGATCGTTTTTCAGAAGGAAATTGACAGGCCTTCTTCTGAGCTACTTCATGGTAGACCCAAACCTGTAACATTTTTGGTTAGCAGCTGAGTACCCTTACCCATCTGCACTTTGCCATTCAACAGAACTGAACATGGCCTTTGTCACCTAGTGGATGTGTGGTTTTAGCGAAGTTAATTAATCACTCTGTTGACAGTTCTGTCTTTTAGGCCTTGAGAGGTGTATTTTCACCCCAGGATAAACTTGATAAGATAATCGTTTGGAATAGACTTCACATGATACATCAGACTACCAAAAAAAGTCCACACAAACCCTTACGAACAAATCGCCATTCTGCATGTGATGATAAAATACTGATTTATATATTTTATGTACTAATGATTTTTTTAAACAAAATTTAAAAAATAAATTTTGACATGCTAAATGAGTAAGAATAATATTGAGAAAGACAATTCCAGAAAAGTTTATTGTACTCATTTGGAACCTATATATGAACCAAGAGTCTGGCATTCAAATGGAACAAGAGAAGAGGGCATGGTTTAAAATCAGGAAAGGTGTACACCAGTTTTGTATCCTCTTACCATCAGTATTCAATCTGAATGCTGAGCAAATAATCAGAAAAATTGGACTGTATGAAGAACACAGCATCTGCATTTGAGGAAGACTCATTAATAATCTTAACTGTACAGATTACTTAAATTCACTTGGTGAAAACCAAAGGAATTCTTAAGAACTTGAATGTAGAGTAAGACTCTGGGTTGCTACTGTTTGACTTAAACAAAATATCTCACAGTTTCTACTGGTCCTTTAATGTTTTAATGTTTTGTACAAGGTCCCTTACTTTGAAAGGGTTTGAACCACTGACTACACACAACAAATTCTTCATCACAATCACCTGATCAAGTGTAGCCTTCAAACTATTGAAAAGGTGTAGAGTTTGTTCTTGTACTAAAGTAAGTCTAAATGAAAACCATATGCACTTATTCTGACTTACCTACATATCAGTGTAAGAAATCACTTAGGAAAGGGATTCATTCATAACCTATGGACTATAGGTTCTCAAAGAAAGGAAGCCAGATGACCTCTTCCAGACAATCATAAATTGAGTCCTCCAGGCAATGAAGTGTTTAAGACCTCAATGTGAACCCCAAATACATTTTGAATTAAGTAGAAATATGACAGTTAATATTATCTAAAAATTATAAAACTTGAACATGTATAGTATATGCACATAGAAAATTTGAACTCTCCATAGCTACATCCTTTTAAGGAAATTATTTGTGAAATTGTAAATTCAAATCTTCTAGAGCAGGAGTTCTCAACCTGTGGGTCGTGATTCCTTTGGGGGGCAAACAACCCTTTCACAGGGATTGCCCAATTCATAGCAGTAGCAAAATTACAATTATGAAGTAGTTAAGAAACTAACTTTATGGTTGGGGTCACCACAACAAGAAGAACTGTATTAAAGGGTTGTGACGTTAGAAAGGTTGAGAACCACTGCTCTAGAGTTGTATCAAATTGTCCCACATCACTGAGTAATAATGGTGTGTTAGTCTGGGTCGTCTAGAGAAACAAATTCATAAGCACAGATATGTATATGAGAGAGGACTTTATATAAAGGCTTTTATTATACATTAAGAAAACACCCCAGTCCGTTCCAGATCAAGTCCAAAAGTCTGATATTAGCCCATATGTCTGACAGCAATCTGCAAAGTCCTCTTCAGACTCACGAAACACATGCACTAATGCCAAATGCAGAATGCTAACAAGCCAACAGTCAGTAGAAAGTCTCCAGGGAAGTGGACCAAGAGAGAGAGTGTCTCCCACCTCTAAGAAGGAAGGACCACATTTCCCAGACTTCTCAGGAGAAGGCCGGGCCCACACAGAGGTCTGATTGACTATCTCCAGATTGACAGGCTAGACTCCACCCCTACACTCTTCATCCTCAAATTGACACCAGATTAGGTGACTGCAACAAATGGGGAGGGGAAAAGCAGAAACAAGTGAGGGTTGATTTTTTTTTTTTTGTTATGGAAAGCAATTCAGCAGCTGAGTGCCAGCTGTTTGCATTGGAGAAATAAAACAAACTGTGAAACCAAACGCATGCTCCTTTTCAGTGACTAATGATTGAAACTCATCATCTATTATCAGGCATATTTTCCATTGGCAAAGACAATAGCAGTGCCCTATCTTACTTGCTTCCCTCCCGCCCAGTCAATTGTATGCTCCTGTGATCTTAAGAGCTACCTTTCCCACTGATATTTCTAGTACTAGCAGAGTCAGACATGGTGAATAGGGTTCAGCAGAACTTTAAGATAGAGAACACACAACCAAGAAGAAAGACAGGCCTTGCTTATGCTTTCTGAGTTGCAGTGGAAGATCTGATATAGTGCTGGATGATGAGCGCCCTCAAGTTGGAAGGCAAAGAAATATGTCAGGACAAAGAGTTGGTTTCTCAAAGTGAAGTAAACCTTAGTGGCCTAGATGCAGCAAAGCTTTTGAAACCTTTCTTAGTTGCTGGGGCATGACTCAGAATGAGGAAAAATCGGTCATACAGTTATCTTAATAATTGAAATATGGAACACAAGGAGCTACCCATAGCAAAGGAGAAATAAGCCTGCTGGGCAATGCTTTTGTACTGCACATTTCTCCTGTGCACCCAGGGTTTCTCTCTGGGAAGCTTCTCTCTGGACACAGAGAATTTTTCATAAAAGCAGTTTTGCAAAAATTTCATTTTTTTATGATGGCCGATTTAAAACAACAGCATGTGGCTGTTGAAATTTTGTCTTCTGCTGGGGAAAAGCACTGCAGAAACAGTTGTGATGTTGAACACTGTTTACAAGCACAGTACTATGGGGAAAAAAAACCCAAGTGCAGTAATGGTTTTATCATTTCAAAAAATATGAAATGTCAATTGATGATGAATCTCATTCTGGATGTCCACCAACTTCCTGAACCCATTCATATATGACATTTGAACATCATCAAAAATGAATGAGACACATGATGGTAGACTTTCACCCTACATGTGTTAGACAGGGTCGACTAGAAAAACAAATCTAGGACACTTTACTCTAGATATGTGTAAAAGAATGCTCTATATCAAAGAGCAATTATATATTAAGAATACATACCAGTAGAGTTCATATGTCTGATATTAGCCCATATGTCTGATACTAGTCCATAACTTCTTCTTCAGACTCACAAAGCCACTCACTATGATACAGAAGGCAGGAAGATCACAGACCAGTCATGTAGATCCAGTGGTGGTGAAAGCATACCAACACTGGCATGAATGTCCAGCCAGGTGGCTCCTCCAGCTGTCCTATGCTGACTCCTCAAAAGAAATGGGAAGGAGAGAAAGAGAGAGAGAGAGAAAGAGGCCCACCTCTAGGGAAAAGAGGAAGTATTTAGAATCCATTAAAAAGAACATGACCTGCAGCAGGGAACCAAGAGAGGTCTCCAAAGCCTGACCCAATTCCAGCTACATGGACAGCCCCCACCCCCTCCATGTGTTAGTCTGGGTAAACTAGAGAAACAAATTCATAGACACTCATATGAATATGAAGTTACGGTTTACATACAAGAAGAATAGGACATTAAGAAAGCCCCCCAACCAAATTCAGTTCAAAGTCATAAGTAAGATATTAGCCTGCATGTCCGATACCAGTCTATAACATCTCTGTCTGACTCATGAAGTCACAGGCCACTGGGTGCAGAATCCCAGCACTGGCAGGGGTCTCCCCATGGCTTCACTTCCAGGGCTCAGGGTCCATCAACAGCATCCAGTAGTAGAAGCAACTCAGCGCCAGCAGGGCTCTCCATGTGGCTTCATCAACTTCAAAGGTCTAGTTCCATCAGGGTAAGGTCCTGTGACTTCTCCTCTGGCTCTTTCAGCTCCTCGGACACTGCCATCTTGTCTTGTCTGTAATTCATTGTCTCTGAGACTAACTTCCAACAACTGGGGAGACAGCTTCTCATCTCCATGAGGGAACTATCAAGAGATTTCCTAGAAGTCTCAGGAGAAAGCCATTCCCACACGGAGACCTCATTGGCTACTCAATGGCTATCTCCAGATTAACAGGCTAGACTCCATCCCTACATCTCAATCATGGAATTGACATAAGCACATGACCACCTCACTCCAAAAGAATTTGCTTCAGAGGAGAGCGCTGAAACTGCAGCTAAGAGAGAGAACATGTCCTATCAGAGCACACATGAGAAAATGAAGGGGAAGGAAGAGAAAGTGGAGCACATCCTGGTCCACCGACCCTTGAGGATAATATCCCTGTCAGAGCAGCCAATGCACAGAGAATACCATAGGTCTGGCCCCACTACGAGACCTGACATATCTCACTGACTCATAGCCCTATGGGGGCAATACGGGAGACATAATGCAAGAATTGCACCAGATCTAACCCCACCACACCAGCACAAAACATGAGCACACTCTCATGCAATAGGACAGCAAAAGAAGCAGAGCAAAGGGAATTCCCCAGGGAATATAAAAAATAGACTTTGAGGTCAGGGCATGGCATCCCATCAGATTTGACTCCAAAATATTCCACAAGGTCAACAAACAGACCTTGAACTATTTACAGGCTTTTCTTTTTTCAGTTATTGATTTTGTTGTTGTTCTGTTTGCATATGTTGCTTTGTTTTACTCTGTCATATTTTTGTGCTTATATTATATCTGCAGGTCTATCTAGATAAGATAGGTGAGATAATCTGGAGAAGAAAACAATGGGACAGAAAGTTCAAGGGGGACATGGGAAATGGTGAGGCTGGTGAAATGAAGTAGATGCTAATAAATTCAGGAGCAAGGGAACAGCAAGTGATCCAAAATCAATGGCGAAGAGGATGTAGGAGGCCGGGTAGGGCTTGTTCAAGGGCAATGGAACCAAGAGAAATGACTGAAACCCAAATGAAGGCTGAACATGATAGTGCAAAAAGAGGAAAGTAAAAGGAAAGAACTAGGAGGAAAAGGGCATTTATAGAGGTATAAATGAAGGCATGTATGTATGTAATTATATTTTTCTATGACAACGGGCAAAATAGATCTATGTGCCTATATTTATAAGTTTAGTATTAAGGTAGCACATGGACATAAAGCCTCCACTCAAGTACTCCTTCAATGCAAGAACACTTTGTTCTATTAAACTGGCCTTCCATGATACTCATCTTCCTGATGTATTCACTGAAGTCAAAGTAGATATATAAGCAAGTGGGGTGAAGAAAGCTGATGATGCCCGTCTATCAAAGGACAAAGCATCTAGGGTCTTAAAGGCTTTAAGTGTCCATCTAGCTGAGAATCAACAAAGCTCACAAAGAAGAAGCACACCAGTCTGTGTGATCACCAGGTGTCAATGGGATCAAGTATCAGACATCAAAGAACAAAATATCGTATCATTGTTATTGAGGGGGTACGCAGAGTGGAGACATAAAGCCCATCTATAGGCAACTGAACATCCCTTTACAGTGGGGTCACGGGGAGGATATGAGTCAGTCAGGGTGCATTATAGCAATGATGAACCCTACCACTATCTTCTAGCCCTTTAATGCTATCCCCATCCCCAACTATCATGATCCCAATTCTACCTTACAAATCAGGCTAGACCAGAGAATGTACACTGGTACAGATAAGAACAGGAAACACAGGGAATCCAGGACAGATAAGCCCCTCAGAATCAATAATGACAATATCAATACCAAGGGGAAGGAGAAGGTGGAGGAGAAAGGGAAAGCCAATTACAATGATCTACATATAACACCTTCTCTGGGGGATGGACAACAGAAAAGTGGGTGCAGGTAAATGTTGAACAGTGTAAAACATTACAAAGTAATAATAATTTATAAATTATTAAAGGTTCATGGGGGGGCCAGGGAGGGAGGGGAAAAATGAGGTGCTGATACCAAGGGCTCAAATAAAGAGAAAATGTTTGGAGAATGATGGCAAAAAAGGTACAAATGTGCTCAACACACTGGATGTATGTATGGATTGTGATAAGAATTGTATGAACTCCCAATTAAATTATTTAAAAGAAGGTAGCTGAATAAATGAACCATGAATTATTATTATTATTATTTTTTAGAAAGCCATGCCCTCTATTAGGAATCATCAAGCTGTAACCTGATTGACAGGCTCGACTCCACCCTTTCACTCTTAATACCCTCAACTTATTATGAGATTATATAACTACCATTCTACACATCAGTAAGCTGTAATGGATCAGTACTCATCATTCTGGGTCTGACAAGCATATGGTTAACTATCTAGAGAATGGAAAATTTATGAGGAATGATACCATATTCATCATCAAACAAAACAAAACAAAACACCACTTCAAAATTTCTCTTGATGGGCTGAGCCCCGGTGGCGTAGTGGTTGTGAGCAGGACTGCAGCCCACTGGGATGGACGTTCAATTCCAGCAGTGGGACTGGGCCTCCTACACCCACCACTGGAGAGCAGTGATGCCCAAAAAGAAAACAAAACAAAAAAAATTTCTCTTGAAGTACAATGCTGTCAATAAGAGAACCTTCTTTTTTTCCAGTTTTTTTAAAAAAAAAATTATATTGGAAGCTCTTACAGCTATTCTAACAATCCAAAATTCAATTTACCAAGCATCATTGTACAATTGCAGTCACCATCATTTTACAAACATTTCCTTTCTTCTTGAACTCTTTGATATAAACTACCCTTTATCCCCTCCCCCCTTCACTCTATCCCCCCGGAATTCTCACTATTATATTACATATTATTTATTGCCATATCTTATACCATTCAATGTAACCATTCACCTATAATTCTGTTATTCATTTCTCTTGACTGGGGTTGTACAATTATCATTGCTGTCTGCTCACGTTTTCTCCCTCACCCCCACCTCCCTCTTCCCAGGCCCTCAATAAATCATTACTCTCATTACTCTTTCTGAAGGGTTTCTCTATTTTGGAATCCATGCATTAGACAACCTTAATTATAAAACTGAGTATATGTAGGTCTACCTAATTAATGAGGTTAAACTAAGACCATAATAACAAAAGGAGGAAGTATTAAAGAACAAAAGGATAGTTATGTTTGTCATCAGTGATATATACACTGTACCATGGATATATTATACCTTCTATCTGGCCCTTTTATGAGGAACTACCCAATTCTCCTTACATCTGGGTTTTAGGTCTCCAATTTGCCTATGTTCCTGCATATCATTTTGATTTTTTTTTCAGTTCTGATATCTATCGCCATTGACATCTCATGATCACTCAAGCTGTAGTGCCTTTTCCAAGTGGGCCTTGTTGCTTCCTAGTTCAAGAGTCGCTTGTTTTTACCTTCAAGCCTTTAAGATACCATACAATCTATCTTTTAATAGCCAAGTACCATTAGCTTTCTTTACTACATTTGCTTATGCACTCATTTTGTCTTCAGCGATTGTGTCTGGAAGGTGAGTATTATAATGTCACACTATCAGAACAAACCACTCTGGCACTGACATACGATTTAAATAGAGACTCAAAGTCCATCTGATTCCCAACTATATTTACATATATATGTGTGTGTAAATATATATACATATATACTAAGATAGGTGTATTTGTGTGTATATATGTCTTATAGACATCTATATTAATATCTCTATGCTTATAAGAAAGACCATTTTATACAACTCGTGCAAATACATGGATCCTTGGCAGTATAGTAAATTTTGCATTGGACTTCTAACCACAAGATCAACCATTTGAAATCATCCATAGATGAGAGATAAAATTTTATGCTCCTCTAAATATTTACATCCTTGGAAACCTAAAGGAGCAATTTCACTCTCTTCTATAATGTTATTAAGAATCATAATTGATTTGATAGTAGTGAGTTTTTGTGTTTTTTACAATCTAACCACTAAAACTAGTGATGAAGAAATGAGATTTTTTTTTTTTTGGCATCACTGCTCTCCGGTGGTGGGAGTAGGAGGCCCAGCCCCACTGCTGGAATTGAACCTCCATCCCAGTGGGGCGCAGTCCCACGCACAACCACTACGCCACCGGGGCTCAGTCCGACATGAGATTTTTTTGGGGGGGGCACCACTGCCCTCGGGTGGTCATGGGAGCTACTGAGCCTTGCTTCCTGTGAGCTGGTGCTGGATTTGAACCACCAAGTCAGTGGGCCGCAGTACCACACTCAACCACTATGCCACCAGTGCTCAGTCCCTGTTTGGTTTATTTTAAACTGAAAAAAATTCCTCGGGGGCTGAGCCCAGATGGCGTAATGGTTGAGTGCATGACGGCGGCCCACTGGCTTGTCGATTCAAATCCAGCAGCAGCTCACAGGAGCAAGGCTGGGTAGCTCCCATGATCACCAGAGGGCAGTGGTGTCCCCCTCCCAAAAATAAACCAAACATACAATCAAGATGCATGGGTAATTACTAATAATTTGAATGCAAAATATGGAAGCACAAAGAAAAGATTGACAGTTGAAAGAAATTACCTTTGTGATAGGAATGAAGTTAGAGGTAACATGATATAACTTTGCTGGACTAACAACTTTTTTTATTGAAATAATATTCTTTGCACACACAAGCACATACATGATTTATTAGTCTGGGTAGACTAGAGAAACAAATCCATAGACACACATATGTGTATAAGAAAGAGGCTTATATACAAGACCAATTGAAAATTGAGAAAACATCCCAGCACAGTCCAGTTCAAGGTCATAAGTCCGATATTATCCCATGTGTACAATACCAATATATGCCTTTCTCAGAATCATGAAGCACATGCAATGGCACCAGGACATTCACAGGCCAGTGGGTGCAGTGTCTTGTGCATCCAGATGTGGTAGAAGCATGTAAGGCTGGCAGAGGTCTCCACATGACTTCTCTAGGTCCAGATTTCTGCTTGCATCAGGGTAGCTCCTTCTCCTCAGAGATGTCTCGCAGGGAGCCAGCCTCGCCAGTCAAGTGTCTTGTCAGTGTAGCATCTCCTAGAGAGTGTTGTTAGTAAAATGTCCCCAAGGAAGTGAACAGAGATAGTGTTTCCATCTCCAAGAAGGAATTATCACATTTCCCAGAATTCTCAGAAAGCCAAGCCCACACAGAGGACTCTTTGGCTATGCAGATTGACAGGCTAGACTCCACCCCTATACTCATAATCCTCAAATTGACACCAGTTCAGACAATACAAAATAAAACATTATAATAAATTGCACAAATATCTGGAATTAGATTACCAAGAGGGAAGGTCATGCTAGTCATATCTGAAAGAACTAAAGGAGGAAAAAGAAATCAAATTTCAAGTTGAAATAATGAAAAATTATATGGAAAAAATATTGACTAATGTAGGAAATATCAAAAGAAGATGGCAGAAATACACAATGTCACTGTCCCAGAATTGCTCCACATTTGACCAGGTAAAAAGGTAACATATCTTAAAAATGCATGCTTTCAATGAAGAAGTCCAAGCATTAGCAAAAATCAAGGTTTCTTACATTGACAATACTAATTGGAATGTTTCAGGAAACTCATTCAATATAGTAGGCACTCACTAGTCTACATCACAAAAATTGAAAGACCTGATTCCAAAAGGAAGGTGATAGAACAGAATGGAAAATCATAATTTATATCACACCCACATAAAATTTTTCTAATGACAATTTGTTTTGAATGGAAGTAGGTAAATATGGAGAGCTGCTGGAAATTCTCACTAAATTCAGAAGATAACTTGGAAGAAGATAAATCTTGACCGAAAGCTATGAATACCAGAAAGGTGTCTTCTTATTTTTATGAACAAAAGCATCTGACAGTGGGGATTGAAATAAATTTAGGATTATATTGGGAAGAACAGGAATTCAAGAACACTTATTTGTGCTTATGCAAAACACAGATCAAGAAGCAGTCATTTTTACAGAACCAGGGTGTGGGATGAAGACAGGTCTTTTCCACATCATATACTCTAAAATATTAAGCAACCGGCATTTGAAACTGACTAAGCTAGCTATTCCCCTTGATGCTCCCAGTTATCTGAGGACTTTGCATGACTCAAGTTAGGATAGTGATCTGCTTCCCTCGAGGCCTATGGGTGGGATTCAAGAGTCACGGTCAATGACCCCTAACAATATAGACCTGTTCACCTACCCCCAGGAATCTGAAGTCTTTCCTTATCACATCCCTCTCCTCTTAGTCATGAGGCATTCCTAAACCATTATCATCTTATAACCCTTAAGAGAGCTCCCGCTTGCAGCATGTCCTGACCTGTGACTATAGAAATTATGTGTCCCCTGTTAGGCTACTTAAATGGGGAAAATTAATGTTTGTTACTCTCACTGCTGACGCTCGCTCCTGGGTTGCTCCTGCTGCCTCTCTGTGGCCCCTGAGCACGGGATGCTCTTGGCTCTTCTCCCTCATCATGTAACTCCCTCTCCCTCTCCACACGGACCACCATATGGGACGGAGGTGAGCATGTTACCCTGATGTTATGTATGTCTGACTCTTATTTTTACTTTCTTTCTCTGTCATGATCTCTATATCATTATTATAATAAATAATAATTATCACTGCACAACTGCCTGTTGAACCCTTGCTGTGAGTGTATCAGAGGCCGGCCACCTCTGATACAAGGGGATATGTTATTTAATCTGTATGCTGAGCAAAGAATCTCAGAATCTGACTTCAGGATGAATAATCTGGTTAAAGGAAAACATTAACAACCCATGATATTGAGACAGCACAAGAAAACTTTAAGCTCTTGCTGGTGAAGGTTAAAAAAATGCAGACTTCGGGGTGAATTGCAACACCATGTAAAAAAAGCAAAGCTCCTCACAACTGGACCAGGAGACATCATCATGATTACAGGGAAGTTTGATTTTGTCAAGGGTTTCATACTATTTTTTATTGGGGAGGGGGCAATCACTGCTCTCCGGTGGTGGGAGTAGGAGGCCCAGCCCCACTGCTGGAATTGAACCTCCGTTCCAGTGGGCTGCAGTCCCGCACACAACCACTACGCCACCCGGGCTCAGCCCGGGTTTCATACTATTTGGAAGCATAATTAATGTTCATGGAAGCAGCAGTCAAGAAATCAAACTATATATTGCATTTAGCAAATCTGCTGTAAGAGATCTTTTTAAAAATGTTAGAAGAAGAAAGATGTCATTTTGAGGACTTAAATGTGCCACATACCATTCGTGGTGTGTAGGCAGTTCTGAAAACCAGAAAGTCATCAGTGTGAAACCAACAGTTGCTCCAAGGGAGAGAGATGAAGCTTTTTTCTTCCATTAAAGGTTTATTTTCTTGGAATCCTACAAGGGCAATTTTCTGTCCCACAGGGTCCCTATATGAATCAGAATTGATTTGATGGCAGCTGTTTGGGGTCTTTTGAACTTCTTTATGCAAGTGAAAGGTCGATGATGAATAAGAAAGACAGCAGAACAATTGGTACATGGGCATAAATGTCTTAAAAGAGAATTTGGAAATGCCATGAACTTCCGGAGAACCTCCAGTTTGGAGGAACCACAAGCAGAAGGTTTCCTTAAAGTGGGGGTGGCTAGTCTAGCTCATGTAATTTGAACATGTTCTCTGGAGAGACCCGAACCTAACTCACTGCCATGGAGTCAGTTCTGACTCAAAGTGACCCCACAGGAAAGAGTGGAACTGACGGCGAGTATCTGAGTCTGTAACTCTTTATGAGAGTAGAACACCTTGTCTTTTTCCAGAGCCGCAGCTGGCATTTCAAACTGCTGCCCTCGTGGTTAGCAATCCCATGGGTAACCCCTAAACCAGTAGGGCTCCCAGAAAAGGATGATCAACAATATTGCATACCATCAATAACATCACTTGTTTCTCACCACAGAAAATGAAATGTAACATTTTTACTTTATCAACCCAACCAAACCCACTGTTACTGAGTCAACTCATGAGCACTCAATGTAAGGTGCGAGGTGGGGGGGGGGGGGTGTGTGTGTGTGTGGAGAGTGGAAGGATTGAAACTGTAAATCTCTCTTTTTTTTTTAATCAGGAGAGAGCATGAATGTAGTCCCCCACTACCACAAATTATGCAGTCGAGTTTCCCACATTTGGGGAAGTTTCAGTTCAGTACATCCAGAGTGCAATGGATAAGTCTTGCCTTGGGAAAACCACCTTTGTGATCATAGTATCTCCTTGCCAGATAAGTATAAAGCTGTAAATCTTTACAAGAACAGATAGCCTCATATTTCTCTTGTAGCGATTTGTGGGTTTGAACTGTTGACCTGTGATTAGCAGTAAAATGCTTACCCAGTAGTGCTGCA
>PVJH01040028.1:0-15989 GCA_004026705.1 Nesogale talazaci
TCTGTGCTGAATGGTGACTCGATTATCTTCAAGTCTTTGAGATTCCAGGCATTCAATCATTTGTTAGCTGGGTACCATCATTTCTTGTACTTTGTTTGCCTTTGTATCCATTTGTCATCAGCGATATCGGGAGTCAATTGGTCCATTGATTTTGATTTTTGTTCTTTGATACCTGATTGTTTCAGCACCTCATGATCGCCCAGGTAAGTGATCTTCTTTTATGGTGGGTTTTGTTGCTTCTGAGCTAGATGACTGCTTGTTTGTGCTCAAGCCTTTAAGACCCCGGATGCTCTATCTTTTGATAGCTGGGCCCATCTGCTTTCTTCACCACCCTTGCTCATGCTCTTACATGTCCTCAATTGGTACACTGGGGATGTGTGCACACAGTGATATATATTTGTTTTGTTTTGTTTTTTTCCACCCCATTTGATGTCTATTGCCTAGACCTTTTACCACTTTCACCACCATCTGACCATGCTGGCTGTTGTGCTTCTTCTGTGTGGCTGTGGTCTCATCTCAGGTAAATGGTCTAATGTTTATCTTCAGCCTTTCAAAATCTTTTTCTTTTAGGATGATCTTGCTGCATTTGATCTGTTCTTAAATTTTTTTAAGAATCTCAGAATTTCTGGGAGTGGGAAGTGTTACTCAGGAACACATTCATCCAGTAAGCATAAGGAGGCTTCGACGTTTGTGGGGAATCTTGAATCCCTCACGGTTCCATCTGTCCATCCGCTTTTTGAAGCCCCTTCAGAGCTGTGGACCTGTCTAGGCTGTGGAGCCCCGTGGTGGTGCGGTCAGTTTGTGCGCTGGACTGCTTGCTAACCCAAAGGGTAGGGGTTTCGGATCCCTCTGAGAGGCACCGCGGAAGATGAGCTTGGTAATGAGCTTCTGAGAAACCAGCCTCTGTCCCTCGCGGAGAGCACGCTCCTCCTTGGACCCCTCCGCTGGATTCCACTGGGGGGCATTGGGTGTCTCTGGTGCTGCCAGAGGTGTTGGGGAAATACGTGAACCAAACACATCGAAGACCCTGCTCTCTGGTCATTTCCCAACACATATTTTGCTTCTTTAGCCCCATTTAGTCCCTGAAGACAACAAACCATCTATGTAGGTTCTACCAATGAAGCAGAAATATCCCGGGACTGCCTCTGTGGGTCTAGCTCCTGGGTTGAGGACCAAATACGGCCCATCCTCGGGCCCTTCGGGACTGCAGCCAGGATGCCCCCCAGCTGGACTCCACTGGGACAGTGGGGAGCAAGAAGGACCTTCATCCCTGGGTGTCGGGGGGGGGGGCTGCTCCCTGCAAGTGCATGCCCAGCTCAGCCTGGAGTGAAACTGAGCTGAAGGAAGAAGCCGTTTCCTAAAAGTGGAACCCAGACCCCCTGGAGGTCCAGTGTAGGAGGTACAGAAGTGCCTGTGCTGCCAGGGGCAGGGCTGTGTGGGTGCTCCAGGCAGATGTGGAAAGACCAGGCATTGGACTCCAGTGAGGAGTTACAGTCTTGAAAATGAACAGGGGTGTTCTACCCTATCCTGTAGGGTCCTCGATCGACAGGCGTCGGGCAGCAGGGAGGTTTGGGCAAGCAGTCCTGGGAGATGAAGGAAATAGGAACCATGTGAATATGAGGTGAAGACAAGTGGGGACTAACGGGGGTGGGGGGTGGGGAAGGAATCATGGGATGGCGATGATGTCAAAGGAATGTTTAAAGAAGTCTCCTTGGAGGGGCATGGCAGGGGATATGAGGAGACACTGAGCAATAGCTCAACACTTTGCACATTAACGGCATCTCTTACGTTTTCACTTGGTCTGTTGCGCCTCAGGGGAGGTCTCGGGGTGAGCGTCGGAGTCCTCCCACAGGTACCTCTGACTAAAGGCCTGGTGCTGAAAGCCCACCCAGTGAGCGCCCCATGGCACTCAGTTCAACTCTGTGCACATGCAGTCAACATGAGCGGGTGGCCAACACTCGATGGCCGCCGGGTGTTTGTGCTTTCGTGGTGCCTGGGTGATGGAGCGTGGAGCCCTGGTGGCGTATCAGATTCCGCACTGGGGGTCTAACCACAAGTTCAACAATTCGAAACCACCAGTTAGTTGCTCCATCGAAGAACCAGGGGGCTTTCTATCCCCTTCTGGAGTCACAATCTGGGAAACTCACAGGGCAGTTCCGGTGCGCAGACAAGTGAGGCAGCTGGTCTATTTCAGTTCCACCTGAGTCAGGTCTTTAGAGGAAGATCATTTCATTTATCTACAGTCTGAGGATTCCCACCCCCAGAGGCAGCCTCCTCTTCCAGCATCAGCAGGAAAACACATTCTAAAGCCAAGGACATGACTGGTGATGAGCCACAAGTATGCATTATCCCTGGCACGCCTTTCCCAGAGAATTCTCTCCGCAGTGGGGATCCACCCACAAGCAGAAGGTTCGGTCAACATCTTAGAGAGTGTTTTTCAGGCTGGGTCCCGAGACGGGAGAGGCACCTAGGCCGATGGGCACGGTCCCAGCCCCGTCTACTCCTGGGAACTTAGAGGAAAGAGACACAGGTCCTCTGGCGCACGCTCTCCTGAGGGTCCCCGAAGAAGCGACCAGAGCCGCGATTATAAAGGAAGGCCTTTGCATGGGCAAGGAGGCAATCGGTTTTTGATGAGCTGAGTGATGATTAAAGTCATTCTGGCTTTCCCCGGCGTCTGGGTGGAAAGAGAACAGGTGTGTGCCTTGGCCAAAAATGACAGCCTTACAAGCTTGATGGAGACGCCCGGGGAACAGAGACCTTCTGCGGCATTCGTGAATTCCTGAAGCTGGGAGGTCTGCAGATAAAAGCACTGGGGGCTGAGGGGGGGTGTGGGGTGGGGAGGTGAGGGAAAGCACTCAAGCCTGGTTTTGCAGCCATTGGTGGGAACAACTGTTGAGAAATGTTCCAACATCTGCTCGATCGTGTTAGCCCGTGAGAACTACACTCCACAGCTTCTTTCTCCGTAGGACATGTGTACTATGGGCCAAGCCACCATCTCCCCCACCAACTTACTGACCATGGAGGCTTGCCTGATGCAGCCTCTAGGGAGCCCTCATGGTCAGTAGTTCTAACCCACCCCCATCTCTGTGAGAGAAAGATGAGGCTGTCTGCTCCTGTAAAGGGGTATCCTTTCAGAAACCCTAAAAAGGAGTTCTCCTTGGTCCTACAGGCCAAGGGTGTGGTGGGATGAGTTTGGGTGAGGACTCTGGGTCTCTCTGTCCTCATCTCTGTGTCTGTCTGTCTCTCTGAATGACAGTGTTTGCGGTTGCCTGCTTCCTTTCAAATACACGGGTGTGTGTGTGTGTGTGCGCGTGTGTGTGTACACAAGTATACATATGTACATGTGCAAGTGTGCACATATGCTCCCACTTTAATCAGAGCCAAGTTTGCCCCATGTGATTTTTGAGCACTGGGACATGTCCTACACGCAGGGTTTTCTGTTTCAGGGAGGTGCTGTGGAAGCCTTTGAGGCTCACTGGGGGACTGCCAGCACCCAGAAGCCCGGGGGAGCCGACCAGCTCCCCAGGCAGAGAAGCCGGTGATTTCTCCAAACAGCTCTCAAAAGAACCTGGAGCTGAAACCCCACACACATGCCCCAGAGAGGGCTACTGGGCTCCCTCTCTGTCAGCCCTGGGTGCAAGAGAGGGTGCCCGTGTCACCGGGTGCTGTTGAAGAGCAGATGTTCCCGGCAGCCCCGGAATCAAGCTGACACGCATCCCTCAGCACGACAGCAGCCGCGGTGAGAGGCTCTCAGGCAGGGCTGAGTGTGAGCATGAGGTCACCGAGCTCTGTTACCGCTGAACCAGCCCCGGCTTGCGCCGCGGTGACACACATCTGCTGACTGGACGGATCAGTGCCTCGCGCTGCAGGCTGGCTGGTGGGCCATGCTTGAAAGACTCCTGGCATGTGCCCCTGCCTGCATTTTTCACTCTTGACTGAAAGCATATGCTCTACACAATCAGGACAGTGTTGGCGTGCGGGTCCCGGGCTGCTTCCTACACATCTGAACAAGGCCGGCTGAATCACCTCCCCCGGGAGGGTGGCTTCCAGCCCTGTGACATCTGGTGAGTGGCAGGAAGTGTCTGGATTCATCCCAGAGTGATTCCCATCTCCACATGCTTTTCCAATTTCATCAGGGCCTCCGTGCTACCTTCCAAATGACATGTCCACATTTGCCATGGACAAGAAGGACAGGGAGAAAAACCGTCTCTGACCCTTGGGAGAGAGTCATGCTTCAGGAGCTAACAGCTTCTCCGGCCCCAGAGGCATGGGGGGAGAGTCCAGAGGGGACTTGAAGTGTCTGTCACCTTCCCTCCAGTTTTCACTTGGGCAATTAAACCCCAAAAAACACCATTGCAAATTTTTTTCTTTTTAAAGTTTTTATTAAGACAGATCAAATGCATTAAAGTGCACCTATTTTAAGTATATAAATGGGTGGCTTTTTAGTTCTCGCTCTCTCTCTCTCTCTCTCTCTCTCACACACACACACACACACACACACACACACACGGGACCACCTCTTGGATCAAGGTTTAGAACTTCCTTAAACTCCTTCGTGCCCACTCTCTTTGGGGCCTCTGTCACTGTACCCAGTTGCTGGCAGGTCGGTTTGGCCTCCTGAACCCCATGAGTGTCTGAGCAGACATGGACACCATTGGGGTTTTCCAGGACTGCCTTTTTGGAAATAGGTTGTGTGTTAGTCTGAGTAGACTAGAGAAACAAATGTATAAACACGCTTATGTGTATAAGAGGTTTATATAAAAGAGCAACTAAACATTGAGAAGACATATCAGTTTAGTCTAGTCCAAGGTTATAAGTCATATATTAGCCCATATGTCCAATACCAATCTATAAAGTCCTCTTCAGACTCATGAAACACATGCAATGACACCAGGACAATCACAGGACAGTGGGTGCAGTCTTGTGTATCCAGTGGTAGTAGAAACATCTCAGCGCTGGCAGGGGCCTCTGAGTGGCTTTTCCGGTTTCAGAGGTCTGGTTCCATCAGAAGTCCATGTGACTTCTCCTCCGAGATGTCTCCCAGGGAGTCGGCCTTGTGTCTTGTCAGTAGAGTCTCCAAGGGACTGAGTGATGAGTCGTCTCTCACCTCCAAGGGGGAGATACAACCAAATTTCCCAGAATTCTCAGGAGGAAGCCATGCCCACACAGAGGTCTCATTGCCTACCTCCAGCTTGACAAGCTAGACTCCACCCCTACACTCTTAATCTTCAAACTGACAACAGATTAGGTGGTGGCCACATGTTGCCAGGCCTTTCTTCCAAGGTGCCTCTGGTTGGATGTGGACCTCCACCTCTCACTGAACCATCAAACATCCGAACCATTGGCATCACCAGAGGCTCCTCGAGCACAGTGTTGCTGTTGAGTCCTGAGAAAAGCTTGTGTCCGGAGACTGGGACAAGTCTTCTTGATTTAACAAACAGCTCTCCACATACACACACACACACACACACACACACACACACACACACACACACCGCATTGTAGCCCTGTAGACCAGAGTGGAACTGCTCCTTCGGCTTTCCCAGGCTGTCATCTTTACAAGAACAGAATGCCTCCTCTTTCTTCCCTTTGCGTGGCTGGTGGTTTTGAACTGCTGACTCTGTGGTTAGCAGCCCAACATGTGGCCCAATGCGCCCTCCTAGGGTCACGATGAGTCAGAATTAACTCGATGGCAGCAGGCTAGGTTTGGTTTTGAGACCCAGAGAACAGAAAGTTTATAAATTGCCACGTGTGTGCACCGAGGAAGCAAGGTGAATGCTCGTGAGAAAGGGCTCTGTAAGCCCGTGTGTTCTTTTCTTACTCTGCCCAGTATTTTTACAGCGGAGGACAAACGATCCCAGGGGCAGGGAACTCTTTGTCTGTATCTGCTGGCGAGAACTCTGGATGTGTCTTGTTTCTGAAGCCCGCTGGTCTCTTCCAGAGGAGGGGATGCACTTGCAAGAGGACAGCGACGGGCTTGTTCTCCTCAGGGCGGGACACCCGGGTCCCCGGCGGCGGCAGTCAGCCTCACCAGTGGGCTGCTCTCCATGGGCTGTTCAAGACGGAGGCCGTGGTTGCAGCTCGCTTCTCCCCAGAGAAAACGCTTAGTCAGACCCAGAGCTAGTTGTTGCAGGTCCCACACTGTCCTCAGGAAATACCAAGAGGAAAAGGCCGCAGGACAGAGAATGAAGCCCTGCTAAGGATTCTGATGCGGAGGATCAACTTTGACAGCTGCTGACATTACCCTGAAGAGACAGAATCCCCACTGTATCTTCCCTCAGTTACCCTCTCTCACCTCGGGATTGCGGGCACAGCGCTCCTGGAGATTCAGGCTCGTTCCCAGCCTCCTGGTCTTTTCTTGGTGAAGTTTTTGGAAGAGAGAAAACCACGCTGGTGGAGGGTGGAGAGTGGAGGGTGGAGGGCGGGGGTGTGCGAGCCATGGACAAGTGAGAGTAGCCATGAAGGCGCACAGGAGAAGGGCTCTTGCTACGCTGCCCCAGCACACAGCCCTAGACAGTCACAGCGTCTCTGCCCTCACTTGCCTTCTCGGTACAAAGCGGTGCTGGGATCTGACCCACCTACCATATAAAGGAGTTCAACACGGAATGGTTTTGTTTAAAGTGGAGGGTTGGTGAAGACCCTTGGGCTGGTGCCAGGGAATGTGGCTTCTGGCGGGGTGAGGTTTGGGATACGTTTTAGCTGATGCTCAGCTTCTCTCACTGTGAGAGGAGGGAGGGAGTTGAACTCCCATCATGCTCGAGAGACTCCCAGCCTGTCCCATCAGGTCCAGCCTCAGCTGCCCACCAGGGAATGTTCCTTCCGCCTCAGTTTCATGGGAAAGCCACATTGGAGGGGGGGGGTTGGGCAGGTGAAACTCTGCAGAGAAATTTCGAAACCTTCATTAACAAGGGAATGAGGGTGACGGGGTGGACTTCTCTTTCCTGGTGGACAGATTCACTGTCCATATGTGCCTCTTGTTGGCCCGGTGACCATCCATAGATCCACAGTATTTCTATGTGAGCTAATCTTGTGGTAGGGCCAGAATACACCTCTGGGTTTTCTCTCTCCTCCTCCTCTTCCTTCCTCTATATCTTCTTCTTTATGATGAAACACTTACTCTCAGTACAGAGCAGCCCTCGGGGACACTCTGGCCACTGAGCGGCGGCCACCTTGTGCAGAGGTCAACTGAGAAGATTCTTTTCCAGGTTGGCGCTGGCAACATGAACACTTGCTGCATTTCGTCTTTTGTATTGACAGAACTGGTCTCATTTGAGCATCTCACGTTACTGAGAATTAAATAACATGCTATCCGAGTAATAAAAACGCGTCCTATGCACCTTCTGGAGTGATGAATCCAGAAGTGAGTGAGTGTGTGTGTGTGTGTGTGTGTATGCACCCTGTAACATAGGTGTCCCGCAGCACCGTGGGTGCTGATGTTCATGGCGACCCTTGTCTCACTGAGGCACTTGACCGTGTACGGAAGAGACAGCTGGTATCAGTGCTGTTGGATCCCCTTCTTCTGCCACCAATATGTCCTCCTCTGGGTCTCATTTAACACAGATTCTACAGCGAGAGCTTCCTCCTTGCCATTCATGCTTTCGGGATAATTCTACCGACTCTGTCCACATTTCTCTGTCCACAATGGCTCAGTTGACTATCAGCAGGACCGTTCCTCCTGGCTGCTGCACAGGCCTGTTCACACGCAGGGCAGGCGTTCTGGTACCCAGAAGGCAAAACTGCTCATCCATCCTGTGACTCTGTGTTCCTTTGTCCCCCAAACTTCTTCCGCCCCCGGCATTCAGCATCTCTGATCATTCCGGTGGTCCCGAGGGAAAGTTTCCTGGCATCTGGCTTTTTGGTGCAGGGAGGGAACTGCTTCTAGGCTGAGAACAACTTGAAAATGTCTCTTCCCCCCCCCCCACCCCCCCACCCCCCACCGAGCAGATACCATCAACTTGACAAAGCTTCCTGTGGCAAGCCTCCCCAGGAATGTGCTGCTTTAACCATTTCTTCACCTGGGCCTGGGATGCAACTTAAGGTCATTTGGAAACGGTTTGTCTCGGGCCATCTCTCATCCATGGTGCGCGACAGCGATGTGCAGGTAGCGGGGGCGTCCAGTGGACAAAGGGGTGAGTTTGCCATCTCTTAACTTAAGGAAAATCTCTGTTTTTGAGGATGAACCTTGGATAAAAATAAGCTGTGGCTAATGAGAAATCGTCCTCTGAAGCGAGGCGGGGTCTGTACTGTCGGAGGGAAAACAAAAGGTGTTCGTTAATACTGGGGGAGTTGGTGGGTGGGGCAAGAGGCTGAAGTTTCATTTTCTCCAGCGATCTTTCAATTCGTGTCTGTAAAAAAAATGCTAACCTCTAAGTCTTATTTCTTCTCATTTCCGCTCCTGGACGGTCCTTTTCGCTTGCCCACCCCCCACCTCAGTATCTAATCGTATCTATGACTCACGACCCCAGCCCTCTGGGTAGCCTTCTTGAGTGCCCGCGCACTTCTCAGAAGAGCTTCTCTGGGGTCCTGACAGCACCCACCCAGTGGGACTTGCCATCTCCCCAGGCTCTGTGGGAATCACCAGAAACCCGGGTGGGCTCTCCAAGAGCTGTGACTATCCAGGAAGGAATAGTTTCCCTGTAAGTTCTCACATTTCAATAGAAATGATCCCTATGAGCTATTAGGAACATGGATTTCAATTATTAACATAGTCTGTGTTTGTTCAACGTCTGAACGTTAAGCTGTACATGTCTTTGTCCATCTTTAGATAAACATATCATAAAACTTATCTTTACACCTTCACGGTTGGCCTTTTAGGAATGGTGAAAACAACAACAACCTGGAAACTACCCAAATGCCCATCACTAGTAGAAGGGGTAATAAATACTTCGTGGGATCCCACACAATGCAATAGTACAGGGCAATTATAATGAGCCACCTACAGCCGTCTGCAACCAGTTGGATACGTCTCATAAACACATTGCGGAGTGAAAGAATGCAGACACTAAAGAGGGTGAGTCCATCCATGTAAACTGGAGGCAAGAGGAGCCCCTGCCCTGAGAGGTCAAGACAGTTCCTGTCCTCCGGGGGCATTGATGGGAAGCAGGCACCAGGGGAGCGTCTGGGCATGCTGGTGGTGATCTGTGTCTGGATTGAGTTGCTGCTTAGACAGATGTCCAGTTTGTAAAGATGTATTGGGTGAGACACTTAGGACAGGTGCCTTGGCGATACAAGAGTTAAGTCCACAGTCCCTCGCTGAAAGACTGGCTGTTCCCACCCAGCCCGCAGATTTCAGGAGAAAGATCTTACCGTCTGCTCCAGAGAGAGTGCAGTCTAGGATACCCTCGGAGCTCCGAGTCCTGAGAGATTGTGATGTGATGAAATCGAGACCCACCAACAAGAACGATAGTCAAGAAATGGGCAAATCTCTGCCACATACATTGTCTGGCAAGGCTTGAGGCTGAGTTTTTCTTTACTAGCTCCTAAGAGGTACCAGGAATTGTGCTCTATCAGGATGATAGTATATCCAGGTACTCATTATCTGTGGCTGTGTAACAAAATTACACCTAAACTTGGTGGTTTTAAAAGGGTATAGGTTTGTACTCTCATCATTTCTGTGGGTCGGGAGTTCAAGGAAAACTGAACTGGACAGTTCTGGCTCAGGGTCTCTGATGTGGTCGCAGTCAAGACATTGGAAACCCTGTAGTTCACTGGTTTGTCTCCAGTCCATGTGGGGAAAGGCATCGCTTCAATAAAAGGTCCCAGGAAGTTGAATTTCCACATGCGGAAACATGAAGTGGCACCCATGCCTCACACGATGATGGTCAGTTGTTGTTAGAAACTGCCCAGTGGGTTCCAACTCCCTGACACCCTGTGTAGTACCAAGGGGAAAGCCCTGCCCATGCTCGCCATTGCTGGGATTTTTGAGCCATTACTGTGGCCATGGTGTCGACTCCTCTCCTCCCGGGTCTTCTTCATTTGCACCCACCTCACTCTTTAACTTACCCAAATATGAGATCCTTTCCAGGGACTGGTCTTTCCTGATCATGGATCCAAAATAGATGAGAGGTTTATCTTAGTCCTCAGAGCGACAGCTGTGCATTTTCTGTTGTTTAATAAGTTTATTAGAATGTACTGTCCATGGAATACAGTTTAATAGTTCAATCCTATTAAGAAGAGTTGTCCAGTCACCACCACAATCCACTTTAGAACATTTTCTTCTTCCTTCTTCTTATTGTTATTAGCTCTTGTGGTAGTTACCTGTCATTTTGAGGATTAAGAGTGTAGGGGTGGAGTCAATCTGGAGATAGGCAATAAGACCTCTGTGTGGGCATGGCTTTCTCCCAAGCACTCTGGGAACTGCTGGTTTTCCTCCTTGGGGATGGGAGTCAGTCTCTCTCTCTCTCCCAGCTCCCTGGGAGACATTGCAGCTTACAAGACACATGGAACAATGCTAGTACCTGGAGCTGGAGAGGTCACATGAACCTACCCTGACGCAACCAGATCTCAGAAACCAGAGAATCCCTTGGAGACCCCTGTTAGCCCTGAGATGCGTACAACGGCCCTGAGTTCAAAGACTTTCTTCCCATTGACCTGTGACTGTCCTGTATTCAGCGTCATTGCATGTGTTTCGTGAGTCTGAAGAGAATTTCATAGATTGCTATTAGACTTACGGGCTAATATCAGACTTGGGAGCTTGAAGTGGACTGGGTTGGGATGCTTTCTTAATGTCCAATTACCCTTTAAGTAAAACTCTGTCTTATACACATATGAGTTCTGATGGATTTGTTTATCTAGTCCACCCAGACTAACACAGTTCTCCAGTTCCTCCCGAGCTCCGCTGCCACGCCTCTACTCACTCACTCACTGCCGTTGAATCAATGCCAAGGCAGAGTGACAGGGCGTTGGTAGCCATGGTAGAACTCCCTCTGTGGAGTTCTTTACAAGAGCAGGAAGCCACGTCTCCCTCCCACCGTGCCCCTAGGGAATTATTCACCCAGCCACCATCTCTGCAGACTTACCATCCTGAATTGCATCGACATAAAACCATACAAAACATAAAGAAAAACAAGCCTCCGCAAAAACCAACAATGACAAAACAATACAGAAAAATCTCAATGGGAAAGAAATTAGAAAATATCACAAACTGAAATGCGATGCGTCCAGAGGGAAATCAAATGATGTTACATTTTCATCTAACTTCATGTGCCATATCACATCACAGCGTTCTCTGTCTGACAGTAAGGCTATTCACGTGCCTGGACTGTGGACAGAGGGACTTCAAAGGAGGCTTAATCTGTGAGGCTCCTGCAAATGGGTTTGGGGCTGCACTGTCATCCCTAGGCTTCAATAAACCAGGTGTTCAGAATTTGTTTCCTCCTCGGGCTTTGGATATTATTGCTTATAATCCTTGGGTCATGCAAGCTGATGTGCTTCTTCCATGTAAACTTAGTTGATGCCTCACTTAAATGGGTGCTTGTTCAAAGACAAGCCCTTAAGACTTCCTTCACAGGCCGCTCATCGTCGCAGTGACCCTAGAGGACACAGTAGAACTGACCATATTGCTTCTGAGACTATAACTCATTACCAGAGTGGAAAGCCTGTTATATTCTCTCATGGAGCAGCTGGTGGTTTTGAACTACTGACCTCTCGGTAAGTGACGCAAGACACCACCACCATGTCACTATATGCCTGCATTGACTCAATGGCATGGAGTTTGGTTTTGGGGGTTATAAGCCACACCAAAAGGATTCCTTGCAGAAATCCCATGAATCAAGTGGCCTTTTCCTTAAACTCACCTACAGCAGACAAGGAACTGACATACTCCCTTGGACTGAAGGATGAAATGCCCTAGTGTGAGAAGTAGTGGAGGACCACTACCGCAGAGTTAAGGAATTGCTGGTCATTGGACTTTGATCCCTATTTCTTAACTTGAGGTGCCCAATGTGTGGTGGCCCAGGACTACCATCACATATCTACTATTTTAATGTCCTCGTTGCTTTTTAATGACATATTACTAGCATGGCGGGCACAGTTCTGCTTTTGTGAATGAGTGTATTGGAAGTTTCTCCCTATTCCCAACCCTCGCTATTTGTGTAAATTGCATCCAGTCACATAAGCTTTATATCTGTACAAGTCAACAATTCAGGAATTGTGGTCTAAAAAAGCAGGCCCCCACCTGTGTAATTTCCTTTTCTCAACGGTGTTTCAAATTCGATACCATTTGCTAAATTAGTGACACAATCAACAGAATTATGTTATGACCCATGGAAAAATTTATAATGTTCTCGATCATAAAATCATGATTTACTATGCCAGCAGTAACACAATCAAGAGGAATGGTGTGGCATTCTTGTCAAAAATGACACTGCAAAACCAATCACGAAGTACAATGCTGTCTGTGACAGGATAATATTCATTCATCTTCAGGAACATCCAATCAGCACAACAATTATTCAAATCTATGCACCAACTACAAAAACTAATGGTAAAGAAACTATAGAATTATACCAATAAGTTCGGTCAGAAATTGACCAAACGCAACTAATTTGCATTGACAATTCTTGGCAATTGGAATGCAAAAGTTGGAAGCAAAGAGGAAGGAACAGTAGTTAGAAAATAGGGACTTAGGGATAGAAACAAAGCTGGAGATCGAAGACCAACTTGCTCATAGTAAAGGCCTTTTTTCCTTTTTGGTTTTTTTTTGTGGGGGCGGGCATCACTGCTCTCCGGTGGTGGGAGTAGGAGGCCCAGCCCCACTGCTGGAATTGAACCTCCGTCCCAGTGGGCCGCAGTCCCAAGCACAACCACTACGCCATGAGGGCTCAACCATAAATGCCTTTTTTCAACACAAAAGACAAATAAACATGTGGGCTTCTACAGACGGAATACCCAGCAATCAAAATTGACTATATCAGTGGGAAGAGACAATAGAGAAGTTTGATACCTCACTTATATGGCTGTGTGTTTGAAAGTCAGCCTTTAAGACCCTTGACACTATTCTTCCTGATAAACAGGCACCATCTAGTTTCTTTGCCACCCTTTGCTAGAGCACCCATGTCTTCAATGATCTCTTCATTAAGTCAAAATTGTTCGTAGATTGAGTGAACCAAACCATTGATAGGGTTATATAAGTCTCTGATTCACTTTAGAGGTATCATTATTATTTTGTTAGAAAACATTATCAATCATCCTCATGGGGCATAAGGCAATGTTACCAGTAATGTCATTAATTTAGTCGATGGGATTAAATTTAAAACTCAGTTGAGAAAAGTACATTATATGAGTGAAAACAGTCCGATTATGAACCACAAAACAGTCCGATTATGACTTATACAGATTATATTGTTAAGTGACTGAACACTATTTACACAATGGGGGTTAGCCATATGGCAAAACTTTCGGTAACATTCACTCACAAAGGCAGACCCATGCCTATCAGATGAACACATGCCATACTAAAGCAAACAGGACATTAAAACAATAGGTAAATGATAGTCCTGGGTCACCATTCACTTGGCACTCTCCAGGCAAGAGCCCTAAACCAAAGTCCAACGACCACCAATTCTACACCCTTAGAATAGCAGTCATCTGCTTCTTCTGATACGAGAGAGTTTCAGTTTTTAGTCCAAGGGCTGCAAGTAAGTTTGAGATAAAGCCTAAGTTTCCTTAATGGGCTCCCAGGTTGAGTCCTTCTGGTGTGGCCTGTGAAGGGTAATGTGTGTCAAAGGAACAGTCTAAAGTCTGACTAGCCTATAGCACACAGCTTGGCTCATCAAAGGCTGGAGAGAAACTAAATCAAAACTAAATCCAATTAGCAACATAGTACAGAGCATAATCTCCCCTTGAGTTCTATAGAACATTGGGAAGTGTTTTTTCCTGATGGGAGGCTGTTCTTCTTCATGTATCCACCACAGATAGGTAATAGCCTTCTCCAAAATGTCATGCTCTCATCTTCCCAGCTTGACTTGGATTTGCACTAAGGTTCGATTATCACCCTGGTAGGAACGTCTGTTGATTTGGGTTGATCTTAGCACAGTGTTGCATGGCAGCAACTGAATAGTCTTCGCACTCTCCCAAATTCAAATCAAACCAAAAAAAAAAAAAAAATCCCAGCCGAGTTGAGGTCTTCTATGCCAAAATGGCTTTTAAGGTGTACATATAGAGGGGGTAGTACGTGGTTCATGGCGGGTAGGCAGGCTCTCCCCTGGGAGAAGAAGCCTGCCTTCATCTTGGTGTTTATTCTGTGTTGGGTTCTTAAGGGAAGAGTGGTTAATGAATATGTTTTAGAATTAGGGCATAGTAGTGGCTTCACAGCCATATGAATATGCATACTATAAACCACAAAAATGTTATTTTTTTAGGTAATGAATTTGAAAGAAAATGAATATGTCACAATAAAAAATATGTAATGAAGAAGATAACCAGAAGAAAATACAAGTGGCACTTTACATATCCTTAAAGTAACCAAAGATTTTCTAATGACAAAGATGGACACTAGAGCCTTTTTATGAAGACGGTGCCAAAGGCAGAGAAGGAGGCTCCTGCCCCTCCCCAAATGGAAGCCAAAGCAAAGGCTTTAAAAGCCAAGAAAGCCGTGCTGAAAGGTGTCCCCAGCCACACAGAAAAAGAAGATCGGCACACGTCACCCTCCTTTGGTAGTCCAACACCCGAAGACCAAGAAGGCAGACCAAATACCCTCTGAAGAGTCCTCCCAAGAGAAATAAGCTGGACCATCATGCCATCACCAACTTCCCCTTGGCCACAGAGTCCACCGTGAAGATCGAAGATAGCCACACACTTGTGTTCCTGGTGGATGTCAAAGCCAACAAGCACCAGATCAAGCAGGCTGTGAAGAAGCTCTATGACATTGAGGTACCCAAGGTCAACACCTTGGGCAGACCTGACGGTGAGAAGAAGCCATATGCTCGATTGGCTCCTGACTGTGAAGCTTTAGATGTTGCCAACAAAACTGGAAGCATCTAAACTGAGTCCAGCTTGATGGACACTAGAGATTCCATATGTTTAAAAAATTGAAAGATAAATTAAAAAAAAAAAAAACAACACTGTCATCCAGTCAGTTCTGATTCATTGTGACCTATAGAGCAGAGTAGAAGCCCCCCGGAGGGTGTTGGAGACTGTACCTTTGACAGGAGTAGAAACCCGCAGCGTGGTCCCACAGAGCAAGGTGCTCACCTTGCAGCTAATAGCCCAGTTTATAACCTACCATGCCACCAGCGCTCTAAGGGATACGTCGTTATCTGCAAAACTACACTGGAGGGTCGATGAGGAGTCAGCACGCATTCTGAAACTGAAGTTGACTAGTAAATTGACCAGAAAAAAAACTGAATCTTAACTAAAACAGTGCTGGGGCTAAGAGGTTTTTTAAGGCATATATTTTCTATTTTTAAGTTAAATTTTTCCACGAGAAGACGATAACAAAGCAAAACCTTCAGATGTATGTAGTATATAGGTTTGGGGCAGAACATTAATAAAAGGTTTATACTTAAAAAAAAAGGAAAATTAAACCAAAAATAATATTGGTGAAAAATACAGACAGAGCCTGGCTCTGTTCAGAGTTGGTTGTTGTTGTTGATTGTTGTTGAGTCAACTATAAATTGGTAGAAATGGAGACGTCTAAGAATGCCCACAGGGGAAGTGAACTAAGGATATTAACACGTAGTTCTTAAAAACTGAAATATACAGGGATAGAAAACATCTAAAATGTTAAATGTAGCTAGTTATTAAAAATATAAACTAAATCATGATACTTTCTGCCTCATATATTGGCAACAAATTAAAAAAGAAAGAAAGAAAGCGCTTTCACAGATGAAAGGTTAAATGATCCAGACTTCAAAAGGAGATGATCTGGTGACATGTCTGTCAAGTCTTTGAAAAGCTTCTGCAATATCGCTTCCATGAATTCATACTAAGGAAATACCTAAGGGTGTGTCCGGGCAACCACCTTCCAGGTGGCTGATCAGCAGCTCTGT
>PVJH01040029.1:0-15998 GCA_004026705.1 Nesogale talazaci
CCTCTTGTGACTTCCCTCTTTCCTTAGTGAACTGGTGTTCCATTATCTGGAGGGCAAGTTGGGTGGCCTTCCCAGGGTCCACTGGTTGGATTTTTGTGGACCCACAAGAATGGTGCTGCACTGCATGATTTCACCAGCAGCTGGGATGGTGCAGCCCACAGCAGCCTGGGGCACTGCAGGAGGTGCGTGGGGGTGCCCACTGCAAGGGGTGCTCCACGGAATGCTGGTGGGCTACCCACTCCTGAGTAGAGCACTGTGAATATTGGGAGGAACCTCCGGATCAGGCAGATTACGGCGGAGCCAGGGCAGTGGTTCCTGCGGCAGCTTGTAATTCAGGTCAGCACTGTTGGAACTGCTCTGGCTGTGCAAAGCATAAGGCTGGCAGCAGGGGGATTCCTCAGATGGACCCCCCAGAGGATATGTAAGAGCTCTCCCCAAGCACGCAGGCTGGAATTCCCCTGTGGGAAATTGGGTGGGAAATACCCAGGTGGTAGGTGAGTGAGCTTCTCCTCCCTAGGTCTACTGGGCACAGGCTGGGGCTCTCCCAGCTGGGTGTAGCAGCAGTTGTTGCCCTAGGCTAAGGGGAGGGGGTCTGGCCTGTGAGTCTAACTGGAAAAGACCAGGAGTTAATAACAGGAGACCAGGTTTGCCCAAATAGTGGGGAGATAGAGATTAGGGAATGAATCCAAAGCAGCCTCTATCCCTGAGTGCGGGGCCACAAGGGTTCAGTCTCTGCCCTGCACCAGCAGCAAGTCTCAGCTCCAGCTCCAACTAGACAATGTCCTGTGCGGTCTCAAATCGTCCCGGCAGCGGCTCTGGTGAAGACAGTGACAGACAGTGGCGGGTCAAACCCTGGCCCGGCTTCACTGTGGCAAGCCCAAAGCCCCCAGCCCCTCAGAACCCCGCTATCTGCGCCTATTTATCTTTATGATGATCCTCCAGTGATCTGGTAGTGCTGAATTTCTTTTTCAGACACTTTCCTTGGGCCGGTCTGCTGATTCCCTCTGGTGAGTGTCACGTAGTCGCCATCTTCCCGGAAGTCTATAAGATTTTAAAGATATAATAATCCGTTGTATCTTATACAACTGTAAATCATATGGAGATTAAAAATCTCCATATGATTGGTTGATTCTTTGGGGCTTGGGGTGGGAAGAAAAAATATAGAAAGAAACTGCATGTCATGAAAAGCAAGAATTACTGAATTTTTCACTTTTTACCCAGCTCTTTTGCTAGCATAGAGATAATTATAGAAAGAGTCATCATATAAAATGCTTTGTTTTTTTTTTTTAGCCTTCTAATTCACTGCTGTTCAGGGTGCTTTCTTTTCTGAACAAAACCAGTAGCCTGAGAATAATAAAAAAAACATAAATGTAAATCTAAACAACTTTCACTTAAAGAACCATAGTTAACTTTCTTCAGAAGTTGAAATTCAGAAACCCTTTTTTTTTTTTTGATCAATGGATTTTAAAATGAAAATAAAGTTCTTCCTCAACCCATGAAAAACAGTATGGAAACCCTGATGTGCGTGTGATATGTTCTCCCCTGCAAATTGAAGCACTGTATTTGCCTTGTAGCGTTTTGAAACAGATAATTGGGTACCACAACTGAAATTTACAAGAGTCACTTTATCTTGCTCTCTTTTTCTGATGGGAACAGAATGCCACAACATTTTTTGAACTGTGGCTCTTTTTTTCTCTCTCTCTTTTTTTAATGCAAACAATCAAACCAAAGCAACTAACCCAAACCAGAAATGCAGGCCACAAAGACAAGGCTGATTTTTTCTTTTCTCAAAATAACTGGAACACAAAGTCTCTACTTTTCTTTGTGCCATGTAGACACTGTCTTGATTGAGGTCAAAATAGGACCTTCCTTTCATCCTGCTACACAAGTGAGCAGTTACTTTACTCCAAGGAGGAAACAAAATGTCTTAAAAGAAAAAACATTTTCCTGTAAACCTGGCAGGTTCAAGTGCTACATCAGGAATGACTCAACAGTGCTGATAACAACCTCTTCAGTTGCCATTGAATGATTGAGTAAAAGTTTTAATTTTGAAACAGAAACTTGCAACACAAATATTTGTAACAGCATTATTAATGGTAATCAAAAAAGCAATTCAAATGTCCATCAACTGAAATATATACTCACACAACAGAATGTTACTTAACCATATAAAAAAAGTTCTGATTCAAAATTGATGAATCTTGAAAACATTATGTTAGTGAAAGAAGTTACAAAATTTAATGACAAGAATACACACGTCCATTGAAATAAAAAAGGAAAATAAGCATAAACAGTTTTGTAGTTGCCAGAGATTGAGGAGAAAGAAGAAAGGGATGTGCCTGCATATTAGGGTTTATGGGGCAAGGGTTGGGGGTGGATGAAAATGCTCGAGAATTAATTTTGGTTTTGGATCTGTGAGTGTATGAAATACTAGTGAATATATGAAAACTTTAAATAGATGAATGGCATGTAAACTATATTTCAATAAAGCTGTACCACTCCCACTCTATCCCCAAATTCTGATTTATAGAAAAAACTCCACCAACCATGGAACTGTGTGAAGAAAGTCATTCCAACCTGCCAATACCCCAAGAGATTTTAGAGGAAAAGAAAAAAAGAGAGAGAAAAAGGGCCGCTTTCCTGTACTACTCTGGATTCAGTCATTGGAGACTTCATTTTCACCACCAATTCGTCCCTGGTCACACAGTTGTTTGCTAAATCAGGAGTCTGCGGATTGACTGAGCATGTTTTTGTGTGGTTAGGAAAACCATATTATTGAGCAGGCTCCTGGGTTGTGACATTTCTAGGAACCTCAGCAATCTAGCCACAACTACTGAAAAATACAAATAAAAAATGGTCTTATGTGATTAAGAATGGGGGAGAGCTACTTTCACTGAGCAATCTTTTACGTGGAAATACCATGTTTACCAAGTGTTTTGAGATGGCCAGATAAGCAGTTCCAAAGGCAGCATATTACTCAGTTATCATCAGCCATGTGTCCCCGATGGAGAGTTTTCAGTCTATCTGCGGTGCCCACATGTTGCTATTTATCATTTCTGTTTCATATCAGAATCAAAAGTGCAGGAAAAGAAATTTGAAAACCCAACCAACTTTAAAACTGAAGCACGTCCTCTGTGGCCTGAGTAATGAGACCTCTTGCAAAAACCAGAGATTAACACATTTTTGAGAAATAGGCTATGGTTTCAGAAAACTATTGCAGTTGTTTAACTTGCATGCTGACGCAGTTCAAGTATGGAGAAGTGTACGGTAAATTGTTAAGGGATTTATGTGCCTTCAGAAAGTTTTACCCTTTTGTAAGCCATTTTTAAGAGAAAAGGGAAACATGATGACCCTTGCTTGTGGCATAATGGGTAAAGCGATGGGCTGCTAAGAACAAGGCTGACTTTCAAACCCATCGGCAGCACCTTGGGAGGGATTTGCTCCCATAAATACTGACCGTCTCAGAAATGCTTAAGGTGCTGGTCTGCTCTATTCTATATGGTCAGAATTGACTTGCGAGCAGTGGGATTTATGGCAGTTACCCGAGAGTTGTCAGATGTCATGGAGTGGGTTCCTCCTCACAGCCACCTTATTGGACAATGTAACTGACCCATAAAGGTTCTAAGACTATAACCACAGAAGCAAACTGTCACCTCTTTTACATGTGGAGCTGTAGGGGTTCAAACTGCCAATCTTTTGGTTAGCACTTAACCATTGTGCCACCAGGGCTTCTCATGGTAGTTTCCAAGTAATAACATTTACTTACTTCCAGAAGCTGTTTTTTTACTGCACAGAGCAAAACTTACATATAATAGGGGTATGTCTCAGTCTCGGTGCAATGACTAAATGCTAAAGCAATTGAGAACACCGATACGAGTACAAGATCGTACAGAGAACAAGAGTGTTTAAAAAGGCAATAGCTTTTCCTGTAGGAAGCGACACATGAAGTCTAGCGGGCACAGTTTGATTGCCTAAATTTTCAACTGGACAGTACGCTATTTCAAAGCCATTCTCTTGCAAAACTTTGCTGTGTGGTTGTAACAGTTGTGTCTGTTATAAACCAAAGAAGATAGCGATTTTATTTTAAAGAAAGATTGTGGATTGAGTTCTTTGTATCATTTTTCAAATGGTGATCTTACAGTAGATAGCTGATTTTAAAAAAATTAAGTTCACTAGGCTTCCACCCTGA
Source organism: Nesogale talazaci (assembly GCA_004026705.1). Classification (NCBI taxonomy): domain Eukaryota; kingdom Metazoa; phylum Chordata; class Mammalia; order Afrosoricida; family Tenrecidae; genus Nesogale; species Nesogale talazaci. Next base: position 4,190 of record PVJH01040029.1, read on the forward strand.
ATGACTCAATTTTTACTAGAGATTAATAACACATCACATGAAAGAAACTACTGGATCGAGAAAACTAACCATCTAAGTAAATGATTGTCATCACTACAGTATGAAAATTATGAAAGCTAATGAATTAGCATCAGCAGATCAGCATTTACAGAGTGTCTGTCAGGTATGTTGTCCTATGAGATTCCTTTTGGTGTTCCAGGGTTTCAGATGGAATTTTAGGAATGAAAATGGAAGATGGAAAATTTATCATATAACATAATAGTCCTGTGTGAAGGTTATAATTGGGAATATATATGGGGATGTGTCTGTGGAATCTTCTTCAGAAGTGTCTACTTACCTGGTACTTCATATAGACACCTAATGGTTTATTTATAATGATGAAAATGAGCAATCATTCTGTCCAAATGCATAGGCAATTATAAGTTGTGTAATAACTGGAACAATATATGCAGGCATACCTAATTTTATTTCATTTTGTGGCTACTATATTTTAACAAATGGAAAGTTTGTGGCAACCTGTGTCCAGCAAGTCTATCAGTTCATTTCCCCCAAATCATGTGCTAACTCCATGTCTCTGTGTCATACTTTGGTCATTTTCACAATATTGTAAACATTTTCATATTGCAATTACACGCTTAATATCTCCAACCCATCCACTTCCACAGAGTTGCTTTTGAGCCAGAGCAGCAGTATGCCAGGTTTCCAGGGCTGTCCGTCTTTACAGGGACAGAGTCCCATCCTCCTGCTGTTAGAGACACCGCAGTCCAGCATGTCCTTCACAGCACATACCGCCAAAACCAAGCAAGCAAGCAAGCACTCGCTGCCATTGAGTAGATTCCAACTCGTAGTGGTCCTGCAGGACGGTAGAGAATTGTCTGTGGAGTTTCTATGGCTGTACCTCTTTACGGGAGCAGAACACTTAATCTTCATCCCACAGAATGCCTGGTGGGTCAGAACTGCTGAGTTAGCAGCTCAACTTATAACACACTACCCCACCCATGGCCCCACGGCTCCTACACATTTACAGTATGGTGTAAAGGTAACTTTTATGTGCACTTGGAAACCAAAAAGACGTGGGTAATCTCTTGTATTGAAATATCCCCTTCATTGTGGCTGTCTGGAACCACTCTCGATCTCTGAGGTACACTTATATTCACAAATAAGTATAGGTGATGGATGTAGCTTGACTTGAAATTGCATCTCTGGCTGAATTATAAAATGCTGCAAACCAGGCTTTTATGCATGCATGGGACTTGAGAGCATCATTGGGGTTCTTGGGTTGAGCTCCCTAGGGTCACAATTGCCTTGCAAAAAGAAAATTCCTTTATAGAGAAGAAAGCCGTGCTATTTCACTTGGTCCATCAGGGCCATCGCAGCAGAGAAGATTGAGCTCTCCAGGAGTTCTGTTGCCTGCACAGAAAGTCACTGATGAAGCAAAACAAACAGAACAGAAGAGGTATAGAGTGCTCTTTGGCGATGACTACCTGCAGAAACCAAATGAACCATTAGGGCCCTCAGAGCTTAGAGCCCTAGGAGGATTTCTACCCCGAAAATAGGACCTAGTGATGGGCATGGCTCCACAAGCCCATTTGCACAGCCCATGCATTTGCTTGCTGAGTGGCGATGAAGATGGGCAGCCTTTCTCATCTGCCCCATCGTGACCTATCTGCAGACTCTTGATATTGCAATAAGTAAAGCCATTTGTGAATGTAAATTAATGATTACATTGAAAATAGAATGACAGGAAATCAGCGTGGAAACTTTGTGAAGCCTAGCATTCAAGAGGTCATGATGTGGGTGAAGAATTCAGGGAATAAAATCACTAATAGTGTTGTTATCAATGCAGTCCGAGCAGGTCACATGAATAAGAGTTGTTCATTCAATGAGAGCTCTATTGCTTGACATTGAGAGATTGGAACCAATGGTTCTAAAGAAAACAGAGTCATAAGAAATTCAGGATGGAATTTGGGGTTTGGAAAGTTATAGTGATGTTCCAGAAGAAGACGACTTGACTATATTTGGATAAATGTAGATTGTTGTGCCACAGTTTAAAAAAAATAACTGGGGCTGAGCCCCGGTGGCGTAGTGGTTGTGCGCGGGACTGCGGCCCACTGGGACTGAGGTTCAATTCCAGCAGTGGGGCTGGGCCTTCTACTCCCACCACCGGAGAGCAAAATAAATAAATAAATAAATAAATAAATAAATAAAAATCACTGAAAATAAGCACTAGGGTGTCTTCTTGAAGAAAAATAAATATAAGACCTTGTCTTATTTTCAGAGAAACACTGTAGCTTCAGTGGACCCAACTGGAGAGATAAGAAAGAAGAAACTCTAGTCATTCAAAGCACTAGACCCCACCTTGCTTTCTTCAGTGTTTGCATCAGAGAGTACAGAAGATGTTGGCTTGATTGATAAAGCAGTGTCTGTTTCCGTTCCTAAGATGAACTTTTACCCTGATAATGTTGCAGCTGTTGATGATGATTTTGACCATGACAATCTAGAGCATCTGCATGAAGATGGTTCTATTCTTCAAGCTAATACACCAAACAGGAAGGAAATGGGAATGGGTGGGTAGAGGAGGATATGTTATTGCAACTAGGGTTTCATACATACATGTATTTATTCCAGCTAAAACATGTTTAAAGATGTCTCTGTGGTCAGTGGATGGCTGAAGACAAGTTCTCTTAGTAATACTCTAGTCATATTCTTGGGTCAGCTCAGAAGGTTATAGTGACTGTTTGGGGTGATCCCAAAAGAGATCATCTTGAGAGTCCCCTAAAGGCGTAGGACCACCATTATGGAGCTTTTTAGGAGGAAATTTTAAGGAAATGGAAATCTGTATTAACAAGTGAGAAAAAGGTCATGGAATTTTTTTCCAATCGCATCTGCTCACTCTTCAAGAATAGAAAGGCTGTCCCCTGAGAATTTTGTTGGAAAACTTTATCCCATACACCCAATAGCGTCTTCAGACTTCTTTTTGTTCCCCAGCCCAAAAAACATTTAAAAGGAACATTATTTGTGTCTCTCAAAGATCTCGAATATTTGGTGTGGAATAGCACCAGATCAGGGATGGGATAGAGATGGTAGCATCACCTTCAGAAGTGTATAGACCTAGTTGAAGAGTATTCTGAGAAATAATAGACTTAAATTTTGATTATTTTATAAAAAATCTATAATGTGATATATTTTAAAAATACTATCACATATAAATCTGAGGCTAAAGATGGTAGTGAGTGGGAACATGTGGTTGATGAGAAGTGAATGGGACAGGAATGACAATGTCTCTAAAGACTACTATCAGATGAAGATGATATGCCTGCCCTAGACAACTTATGGAGCTATAGAAAATCACTTGTTCTGGGAAAAGGAAACAAAAAGTTGAGTAACAGAATTTTCCATGACTTCCTCATTCATGAGAAGAAAAGAGCAGCTAACCAGACATGATGAGAATTATGAGACGTTTTATGAGCTATGTGATGATGCTGAGCTTGGAGTCCTGGATAATGTTGAAATAGAAGGTTCTATCCAAATAGGCAGGAACCCTGGTGGTGTATGTGGTTACTTGTTGAGCTGCTACTCCAAGGTCAGCAGTTCAAAACCATTGGCTACTCTGTGGGAGAAAGACAGAGCTTTCTGCTCTTGTAACAAGTTAAAGTCTTGGAATCACAGGGCACAATGCCACTCTGTCCTAAAAGATTGCTATGAGCTAGCATAGACTCACGGGAAGTAAGTCTTGTTTGTTTTTTTCCATTCAAGTAGACAGCAATCAATTACAGGAAATTTTTAATGACTACAAAAAAGACCAGGCAGATGACTTCAAAACTGAATACTCTTGAATCCTTTGAAGACTCTGACCTGCTAATGAATTATCTCAGTAAGTCTGAGGAAGGAGACATTTTTACTGCATTTTTTTCCCAATAATTTTAATGGGGGCTCTTACAGTTCTTAAAACATTCAATACATCATTTGTATCAAGCACATCTGTACACATGTTGCCCTCTTCATTTCCAAATATTTTCTACTTGAGCCCTTGATATAAGTTCCTCTCTTTCCCCCACCTTTATTTTTTGTTTTTGTTTTAGTTTTTTTGTTTTGTTTTGCTTTGGGGGGGGGGGCATCACTGCCTCTGGTGGTCGTGGGCGTTACCCAGTGCCGCTCCTGAGAGCCGCCGCTGGATTTGAACTGCCAAATCCACAGGCTGCCGTCCCGCACTCAACCACTTACACCACCGGAGCTCAGTCCTCCCCTTCCTTTTTTAAAAAAATCATTTTATTGGGGCTCATACAACTCCCATCATGATCAATGCATACATCAATTGTATGCAGACCACACCTGCATACCTGTTGTCACCATCACCCCTGAAATAGCCTCCCTCCACCTAGGCCCGCAGTACCAGCCCCCCATATTTCCCCTCCCTCCCCACACTGCCTCCCCCACAAACTTTTAATAATTTACAAATTGTTCTTACTTTTTCATATCGTACACTGTCTAATATGTCCCTTCACTCACTTCCCCATTGTCTGTACCCCAGAGAGAAGGACACATGTAGATCCCGGAAACTTGTTCCCCCTCTCCACTCCACCATCCCTCTGCCCTCCCAGCATCATGACTCCCACACTGGTCCCGAAGGGATCATCTGTCCTAAATTCCCCATGTTTCCGACTCCAGTGTACATCCCTGGTCTAGCTGGATCTGTCTGGTACAATTGGGATCATGATAGTGGGTGGGAAGAAGCATTTGAGAACCAGAGGAAAGCAGCATATCTCACGGCTACCACACTACACCTTGACTGGCTCATCCCCTCCGCACAACCTCTCTGTAAGGGGATGTCGCTTCACCTACTGATGGACTTTGGGTCCCCAATCTGTACTCCCCCTCATTTATAATGATACAATTTTAGTTCTTTGGTGCCTGACACTTCAACACCTCGTGGTCACACAGGGTGATGTGCTTCCTCCATGTGTACTTTGTTGCTCCTGAGCTACATGGCTACTTGTTTACTTTCAAATTTTAAGACCCCAGATGCTATATCTTTTGATAGCCAGGTACTATCAACTTTCTTCACCACCTTTGCCAATTTAATAGAACAAAATGTTATTGTATGAATAAGTAATTGAGTGGAGGTTCAGTGCCTAGCTGCTGTCTTAATACTAACCCTATAAGTATATGCACATTGATCTATTTCCCCATCATCATATATAAATATATTCACCTATGTACTTGTCTTTATTTAGACCTCTATAAATGCCCTTTACACACACACACACACACACACACACACACAATCCTTTCCTTTATTTCCTTTTACTTTCCTTTTGTCCCACTATCATGCTCAGCCTCCATTTGGGTTTCAGTATTTTCTCTGTTATATTACTATTGATCAATCCCTATTGAACCTCTCACACCCACCTTGTCACTGATTTTGAATCACTTGTTCCCTTATCTCTGGGCTGGTCAACACTACCTCCATTCCCCCTCCTCCCATCTCCTTTTCACCTCCAGACTATTCATCCAGCCTATCTTATGGAGATAGACCTGCAGGGATAATAATATGTATGGAAAAAAAGGCATCCTATAATGAAGCAACTAAAGAAAATAAAACCATGATAACAACAAAAAACTCAATGTCCAATATATATGTAAAAAATAAAAATAACAATATAAAAACCTGAAAATAGTTCAAGGTTTGTTCATTGACCTCCAGGAGTGTCCCCTGGTTGAGTTGGATGGGGTGGTACACCCTGGCCCCAAAGTATATCCTTGGCACTTCATCTGGAACTCAATGCTCTGTTGCACATCCTTAGTGTTTTGCCATGGTGTGGTTGGGTCAGACAGGGTATAATCCTGACTCTGTTTCTCCATTGGTGTCCCTGAAGGGCCTTGAGTCAGTGAGGATAGCCGAATTTCATAGTAAGACTGGCCATATGATCCTTTCTGTTCATCGACTATTCTGAGTGGGAATATCATCCTGAAGGCTCAGTGGACCAGAATGCACTCCATTCTCTCTTCCTCCCCCTTCATTTGTTCTCGTGTGCTCTGGTCAGGCCTATCTCATTCCCCAAGCTGCAGTTTCAGTGCTGACATCCAAAGCAAACTCCCCTGGGGGGAGAGGAGACTGCCCCGGTAATTTGGATTGAGGTTGTGCGCTCTTACTGCAGTTTTTGAAGAAGTCAAAAAGAAGTGAGATTGTGGATCCATTTGTAGTACATATTCAAATTTATACAACCATCTGCAGTTTATTGAGAATCAGCCAAAGCCCAAATAAATCCAAATATCTTCTAAAACAGAAATTCTTCTCTGTCTTACCTAAGAAGCGATTCACAGCAAAGCAAATTGAATGAATCCAGTTGATTAATGGCTGTGTCAAGGTATTAACCCAACTTGATCCAAAATGAAAGCAAAGAAGATTAAAAAAACAAGAAATCAAAAAAGAGCTCAAGAAGTAGCAAGTGGAGAAGAAAGCTAGCAAATCAGTCTCCACACTGGTAGCAAAAGAGCAAGAAAAAGACCTATTTAACATGAAGAAGAATGTGGAAAATTTAAAGAAGTTACAATGAACATTTAGAATGGATCCTTTCCATTAAGGGCATCTCTTTTTTGTTTTGTTTTATTTTGTTTTTTTGGGGGGGGGCATCAAAGGGCATCTCAATTGTTGTGATGTTGAACATGGCTTACAAGGACAGCACTATGGAAAAAAATTCAAGTGTATGAGCGGTTTTCTTGTTTCAAAAAAGGTGAAATGTCAGTTGATAACAAAACTCATTCTGTTTTCCATCCATCAACTTGAATGGACAAAATGTTGACAAATTTCATGTACTTCTGCTCAAAGACAAACAACTAACCATTGAAGAGATGAGGGAGTTATCTGGACTTGACCCAGTTGTTGCTCAGAGCTTTTTAATAGAAATTCTAATAGAAAATTTGGGAATGAGAATGGTTGCTGCAAAATTTGTCATGGGTTCTGACTGACTAGAAAAAAGAACTTTGAGTGGAAACATACCATGCTTTGAAAGGACAGCTCTGAAGCAACCAGACTTTCCCCCAAGATCATTACTGGTGATGAGACATGGTGCCATTCTTATGACCTGAAAGCAAACATCAATCAAACCAGCAGAAGATGCCATCATCATCTCACACATGCCCCCCCAAAAAGCTTGTCAAGTGAAATAAAAGAGCAAGATGATGCTCATTTGTTTTGTTGGTGTGATGGGGATAGTGCCTTTGGAGTTTGTTCCACCAGGACAGACTGTTAATCAAGCTATCTATTTAGAGCTTCTGAAAAGGTTGCTTAACAGTGCAATAAAAGTAGCCTGATTTGTGGCAGATGGGGAACTGATTTTGCCACTATAGCAGGGCACCTGCTTGTGCAACCATCACAGTGTGCCAATTTTTGTTCAAAAACAGCATGCCCCACTCACCTTATTCACCTGACCTTCCTCTGTGAGATGTCTTTTTGTTTCCAAAAATGAAGGGGGATATGAAAAGATGGTGATTTGATGGATGTAGAAGAGTCACAGATGAGGGAGGTGTTGTCAGCTATCCAAACAGTTTGAAAAATGTTTCCAAGAATGGAAGTGCAAGTGTAATGGAAAGTAATTTGAAGGTGATAAGGTTGTTTTGTTTTAAATATAATTTAAATACATAGTTTTGAAAAAAAAATCCCATTTGGGGGGTACTCCTTCAAATAGTGAAAAGGTAAAACCTTGAGGCATACATTTAAAAAAATTTAAACCATACAATATCCCCTTGTTCCATTCACATGACTAATTTTAGGGCTACACACTGGTTCAGCATGAGCACATTTAAGTGTTCTGAAATTCCCATTGTCTATACTGTGTTATAATCTAATCAGTTACATTATGAAGAAGAAACGATAATTATCTTTCTCTGATTTCAGCCAAGTTATATATCCTTCTCTCTCTCTCTCTCTCTCTCTCTCTCTCTCTCTCTCTCTCTCTCTCTCTTTAACTAAACAGGTATTTCAAACTACGTGTAACTCAAGGAATAACTCCTGTAATAGAATGTTCTGAGAGAGAAATTAAACAAAAAAGAAATCTTATACTCTCAGCTTTTTCCATCTTTCATGATGCTCAAATGAGAGTGTGTTCATATAAGAGTTAGTCAATGGAAAAAAAAGAGTCCATGTTCCTCTATTCCACAGTAGTAGTTAAGATGTGAAGCATCCTGGTGGCACAGTAGGTTTCATATTGGGCTGTTAACTGCAAGCTGTTTGAAACCACCAGTAGCTTCTCAAGAGAAAGACGAGGCTTTCTGTTCTCAGAAAGAGTCACAGTCTCAGAAGCCCCCGGGGGCAGTTCTACACTGTCTTAGAAGGTCCCTAGGAGTCAGAGGTGACGATGGCAGGGAGTGAATTAGAATATAAGTTGTATGATACTTTTAACTGGGAGTAATGGTTACACACAGGTTGAGAAATGTTAGCAATAGGGTGACCTTGATCCAAGCCATGAAATTTGCAATTGCCTCATATTGAACAATGAATAAGAATGACTGAAGAATAATTGATATCTTTGAGTTATGGCATTGTCATGGAATTCTAGAAAAGCAAACAGGTCTGTCAGGGAAGAAGTACAGAATGCTCCTTAGAAGTAAGAATGGTGAGACTTTTTGTCATGTACTTTGGACATGTTCTCAGAAGAGACTAGTCCCTGAAAAAGGACATCATGCTTGGTGAAGTAGAGGGGCAGATAAAAAGAAGATTCTCACGGAGATGGTTTGATACAGTGGCTGCAACAATGAGTCCAAACATGGCATTGGTTGTGAGAATGGTGCAAGACCAAGCAGTATTTTATTCTCTTATAAATAGTGTTGCTATGAGTCAGAATTGACTTCTGGCCCCAAACAATAGGAACAACAACAATGTCATAGGACATATGAGAAACTCTTCAAGAAATCATAGCCAACTGAGCCCTGGTGGTGCCGTGGTTGTGTGCGGGACTGCAGCCCACAGGATTGATGGTTCAAATCCAGTAGCAGCTCTCCAGGAGCAAGGCTGGGCTTCCTACTCCACCAGGGCAATGATGCGAAGGGAAAAAAAAGAAGAAAGAAATTATAGCCTTGTTCATGGGATCATTGTGATTCAGAACTGACACGATGGTCCCAACAACAACAATGTAATAAAAGATATGAGAAACTCTTCAAGTATGATAGTCTTGATGGTTAAGATATAGTTGAGGCTGCTACTGGAATGAAAAGGAGATGGTTAATTGAAAATCAGAAGAGTGTCCCACTTAGTATCCCCAATGCAGGACTAGGATTTAAGAATCTCTAAATTGCTTCTAAAGAACCCTGCACCCTGGTGGTGCAGTGGTTAAGTACTCAACTATTAACCCAAAGGTCAGCAGTTCGAACCTACCATCTACTCCATGAGAGAGAGAGATGTGATCATTAGATTCTGTAAATATCATAATCTTAGAAACTCCACAAGATAGTTCTACTCTGTTCTATAAGGTCACTGTAATTAAGAACTGACTTGATAGCACCATGTTTGCTTATTGGATTGTTTTTGGTAGTTTCTAATTATGAACACGACAATAAATAAATCAATAAGTCCTTCCAGGAGCTACCTCATGTCAGGGTCCTCTAATTTCCAGTCTAGGTAGAAAAATCCCTGTTCCCTCTGAAATTATTGATTTTTTAACTATTGTCTTTTATTGTGGTAAACTTGTAAAAATACAACATTCATAAGTTTAACAACTTTTACTTTATAATTCAATAACATTGCTTATGTCCATAATTTTACACAATTATTATCAATCTTCTTTCCAAGTTTATTCCAGATAGATACTTAGGTCCCCTAAGCAATGACCCCCTTTCTTCCCCTCAGTCCCACTCTATTAAACTTTGATTTGGCTATTTCTAGAAGTGTGATAATATAACACTTGTCCTTTTGTGACTGACTTATTTTCATGGCTCACACATCTTGTACCATAGAGCAGGTTGTACCATTGTATGTATGTACCACATTGTGGTTATGTTTTGATCTATTGTTGGGTGTTTAGGATGTTTCTACACTTTGGCTATTGCAGTGTTGCTTCAATGTACATTGGTTCTACTGATCTTTTTTTTTTTAATAACTTTCCTCAGAAGTATCTGCACCATTCGGTGGTGAAGGAGGGGTGGGGGTGGGATGGGAGGAAATACATCATAACTTCCCATTTCCAAAAAATTTAACTAGCACTAAAAGAAAATATACTAAGTGAGATTTTCTGAATTTTTTATTAAAAATCATTTTATTGAGGGCTTATACATCATTTTTTACAATACATAAATATACATACTGTGCCAAGCACCTTCACATGTCCACTGTTGCTATCATTCTCCAAACATCCGCCTTTCCCCTTGAGCCCTTGATATCGGCTTTCCATCCTTTCCCCACTTCCTCTGCTCTCCCTTCCTCACCAACCCTCAATACTTTATAAATTATTATTGTTCTGTTATATCTTACACTGCCCAACCTCTCCCCCAACCCACTCCCCTGGATTTGTAAGTTAGAGTTGGGACCATGATAGTTGGGGGAAGGAAGACTTCAGGAAGTACAAGAAAGTTGTATGCATCATCACTACCTGGCTGTACCTTGACTGGTCTGTCTCCTTCCCATGACTCCCCTGTAAAGCGGTGACCAATTACCCACCAGTGGGCCTTAGATTCCCACCCTGCTCTCCCCGTCATTCGTAATGATATGATTCTTGTTCTTTGATACTTGATACCTGCTCCCTTCGGCCCCTTTTGATCACACAGGCTGGTGTGCTTCTTCCATGTGGACTTTGCTGTTTCTGCACTGAACAGTAACTCGTTTATCTTCAAGCCTTTGAGACTCCAGGCATTCAATCATTTGGTAGCTGGCCACCATCGTTTCTTCTACTCTCTTTGCCTCTGTATCCATTTGTCTTCAGAGATTGTATCAGGAGTCAATTGGTTCATTGATTTTGATTTTTGTTCTTTGAAGCCTGATTGTTTTAGCACCTCATGATTGCACAGGCAAGTGAGCTTCTTTTATGGTGGATTTTGTTGCTCCTGAGCTAGATGGCTGCTCATTTATGCTCAAACCTTTAAGACCCCAGATAGTGTATCTTTTGATAGCTGGGCACCATGAGCTTTTTTCACCACTCTTGCTCATGCTCCCACATGTCCTAAGTGGACGCCTTGGGGATGTGTGCACACAGTGATATGTGTTGCTTTTTTTCACTGTTTAATGTCTGTTGCCTAGCTCTTTCACCACCTTGTGGCCAAGCTGGCTGTTGTGCTTCTTCTGTGTGGGTGTGGTCTCTTCTCAGGTAAATGGTCTATTTTTTTATCTTCAGGCTTTTAAGACCCCAGATAATCTATCCTTTGATAGCTGTGCACCATGAGCTTTCTTCACCACATTTGCTTATGCACCCATTTTACTTCAGTGATCATATTGGGCCAGTGAGCCTCATGGAATACCATATTCATAGAACAAAGTGTTCTTGCATTGAGGGAGCACCTGGGTGAGGGCCCAAGGTCCACTTGCTACCCTAGTATTTGACTCATAGATATGTTCTTAAGTTTATTCCCTCCTTATAATAGATAGTTGTATTTATGTATGGACATGCCTATGTTTAGACCTCTGCAAGTGCCCTTTGCCTTCTAGCTCTTTCCTCTATTTCTTTCCATCTCCCTCCTGTCCCACTATCATGCTCCACCTTCATTGGTGTTTCAGTGCTTCCTCACAGGTTCATTGTCCTTGTTTAATCCCTACCAGGTCTCCGACACCCTCCTTTCCATCGATTCTGGACCACTTGTTGCTCCCCCCCCCCCCCCCCCCCTA
>PVJH01040030.1:0-15918 GCA_004026705.1 Nesogale talazaci
TGGAAAGAGGGGCCTTGTAAGGGGGGAGACTGGGGATGTGGCGGGGGTCCCAGAGACCTCCTGAAATGGGAGCAGGTCACCAGGTCCTCCCTCCATTTGGAGTGAAGTATTCTTCCCACCTTGTTCAGTCTGGGACTATCCCCAGCATCTCAGTTGCCATGACAACAGCAACGTGCCCTGCCCTTCCTGTTAATGGAAAGGCACGGTCACCTGGACTTAATGCATCTATTTGGAGAACACGTGTCACCCAAAGGGCCACCGTGCACCGTCTGGAGCCACCCCCAGCAGTCTGGTTGCCATGACCATGGTGGTGTGGCTTTACCCTCCTGAGATGGCAGACCAACCTGCATGTCCTGAAAGGCAGGGACACCTGGGTTCAATGAATCTGCTTGGATAACAAATATCCATGCTGGTGGTGCCCAGAAACAAGGTCTCATAAGGAAGGGATGGAAATGAAAGCTTCCCTCAGCCTGTCCCCCCTGCCCTAAGGCCGCCCTATCCCAGACCAGAAACTCGACCATGATGCCTGTCCGCACCCCCCCCCCCCACCCCGTTGCTTGTCAGCCCCACACAGTGGTGTCATCTCAGGCCATTTCCAGTTGGCCGGCTTCTGCACGGCCGTTCCCATGGGCTCCTCTGCAGCGAGTGTGCAACCCCTCACTGCAGTCTGCAGCAACCTGGAGGGGCTGTGGTGTCACGGAGGCTCTGGTTAGATGGAAGAGAGGGTAATGCAGCAGAAAATGCAGGCTCGGCTGGCCGGGGGAGGGGGGGGCGCCTTCTTTACTGCCTGCACCTCCTGCACAAACAGGACCCACTGTGCCTGCCATGGGTGGGGGGAGGGTAGAAGAGGGCGAATGAGAGGGGCAGAGGGAGAGGAGAGCAGGAAGGGTAAGAGAGGGCCAGGGAGAGGGGAAGAGAGGAGGATGGGGCTGGGGCTGTCAGGGGCAGGGCATGCTGTTGCGAATTGGCCACAGGTAGGGGGCTTGGACTCTGAACCACTCAGGGTCCTAGAGCAGCAGGGTTTTTTTTTGGGGGGGGGTGACCAGAGGTTGTGGGGACCATGTGGTGGGGCTGGAGTATGCCCCCCCTGCTATGGGCTCCTCTCCTCTTCCCCAGGGTCTGCTCTCCTTGGTCAGCATGCTGTGCAGCAGCAGAGGCGACCATGGGTGAGGGCTGATTTGGGGTCCCTGGGGCCCTTCCATCCAGGCGGACTATCTGCACCCTGGTTGGAGGCGGGGTCCCTGCAGACTGGTCTCTGAGCCACCCTTTTTGGGTCCAGGCGCCTGGAGGAGCGAGGCTGGACTGCAAGGAAGGCGGGGGCAGAGAGGATGCTGGGTGTCCAGTGAGGAGAGGCAGGTGTCCAGGAGCCAATGTGACCTCTCGCAGAGGCAGGGTCAAGTCCATTATTTTGATTGTGTACAAAGATGGGGGGCTTCAAAGAGTGGGGGTGAGGAAGTGGAGTGACAAGATAGCAACCATGTCCCCCCGGTGTTGGGAAGCCCCTTTGCCGCTGGTCAATGCGTTCTGATCATTTGAAAGTCAACAAGTCCGTAGCGCTGCTGGGACTCAGAAGGAAGGGTAACTGCCACTGGCATCATTTCCAAAATGTGTCCACCCCCCAAACAGAAACCCAGCACTCCAAACAGAGACTGAGTGCTCCCAAGAGAAACCCAGCACCCCCCAAACAGACACCCAGTACCCCTTACTCCCAGATCCCGGCTCCCAGGGGCCTCTTTTCTACTGACCCAGCTTGGCATGGCCTGGGTACTAGGAGTGAGTGGGTCATTCCCAGGTGGTTCCATGACTGGCCTTTGGCGGGCTCATCCGTGTGGGTCTGCAGTGTGAACTTATCCTTTACTACAGACTGGCCCCATCTTCTAAGGGGGGTTGCGTGGGGCAGGGCACAGCAGCGGCCCGAGGCTGCAGAGGCCAGGCCATGTGGGGTCTGGGAGACTCAGAAGGGTGAGTCTGCAGGGAGGTTGCGGCTAGGTTGGGTGGACCAGCTGGCCCACTCTGCTCTGCTCTCCTCTCTGAGGGGCTCTGGGGACTGCGCTGACAGGAGTGCCCGGCACAAGTCTCTGATTCTCCCCTCCCTGCTGGCTGGGGTGCTGGAGCTGGGCGAGCATGCTGTGGCAGGGGTCTAGGCCCTGGTGTGTGGGGGAGCAAGCTCTCATTGCAGCCTTGTCTGGGCTGGGGCAGGCAGAGGTTCCACATAGGCCCACTGGTCGCCGGGCCCCCAGGCCCCCTGTTTGTGGCATTTCCCTGGGTGTGATTTGTGCTTCCCCAAGTAATCATCCTCTGGCCGACTCTTGAACATGGATATAGAGAGAACTAGAGGGAAATCTGATTGTCCAAGGCTGAGAATGAAGGGAGAACAGGAGCCCTTGGCCAAGCTGCAGTGCCGGCGGGGGGTGGGGGGGTGGGGAAGGAGGTAGGGGACACAGGTCCCCTGCCTGGCACAGCAGCCCCGTCTACCTGTGCCCCGCCCCCCGACGTGTCTCAGAAAGAACTTCACTGCACAGGGCTTTCAGCATCTGTTTGCAGAAGTGGATCACCAGGCCTTTCTTCCGAGGGCTGGGTTCAAAACTCTCACCCTTTCCCAGCAGCTGAGTGAGCTCACTCTGTACCCCCGAGACCCTGTGCTGTGCCCAGAGAGCCCAGGCTTCACTCCTGCCCATGGACTGGAGTGTGTACCTGACTGGGACACAGGTGTGGGTGAGGACACAGGTGTGTAGATGAGGTGTGGGTGTGCAGGTAAGCACACAGGTACGCAGGTGAGGTGTGGGTGTGCAGGTGAGGACATAGGTGTGCAGGTGAGTGGGGCAGTGGTGTGCAGGACAGGATGTGGGCGTTCAGGTCAGCAGGGGGTGTGATGATAATGGCCAACAGCTCGAAGGCCTCGAGGACAGAAGCTGACCGGCTGGCCTTGGAGTGTCTTGCAGCTGCTAGAGGCATGCCATTGCCAGCGCCGGCCAGACTCCACCGCCACAGCAGCGCAGGCAGAGGGGGACTGGCTGCTCTCCGAGGACACACAGCCTCAGGTGATCAGCAGGCCAGAGGGAGTGCCCCTCAGGAGAGGGAAGCGGGGGGGGGGGGGAAGGGGGGGGAGGAGCTTTTAAGACACCCTGGCTCACAGGCCACCCTGCCCCAGGTCCTGCTTCACAACCACAGTGGTTCAAATCCACCAGCCGCTCCACGATGAAAGCCCAGGCGTCAAGTCCTGCAGAGAGCCACGGCCTCGGACGTCCCCCCCCTCTGTCCCGTGGGGCTGCTGTGAGTGGGCAGGGCATGGACTGTGCACGGCAGGGAGTTGGGTGTTTGGGCTCTTCATTCCCCCAAGACCGGGACCTTTGCACATTCCGCCAGCAGAGGGAGCTAACGACCGGAGTCCCTGCTAAATACCAGAGGTCGTGTCTAACCTTTCTGGAGTTGGGGGGCCAGCCAGGCCCCTTGGGGAGTGGAGAAAAGATGGAGCCCAGCCACCTCTGCCTGCTCAAAAGGATGCCGATGCATCAGGACCGGGAGCGATCGAAGCCTTTGCGAGTGTCATCAGAGCCTCACAGCCACGACTGGCTGTGGCGCCCATCCACGTGCAGTAACAAGCATCTATCTGCAGCTGGGTTTGTTTTTTTTTGAACGTGTGGGAAATTTGCTGGTGATTTTGGGGGTGGAAGCGCGGGGGAGGGGGCACTGACAGGAGAGAAAGGGCGGAAGGAAACAATCGAGGGCCACCAGGGGAACACGGGGACCCAGGCGGCCTTTGTCCCCAACCTGGGGTTCTTTTGTTGTTTGTTATGGTGAACAATAGGAAATGCAGACAGTGATGTTTCCTGCCTGCCTGGCATCCTGGGCCAGCCTTCCAGCCCCCTCCGGTCTCCTCACTCCTCGGTTTCCCATGTCGTGCCTCCGCCCCCAACCTAGGTTGGGGACCTGAGTGCGGAGGCATCCCCCTCCTCCTGTGGCCCTTCCCCCTGTCCTGTGAGCAGGCAGAGGACCCTGGGGCCAGGTCCCCTCCCACCACTTTGATCCCTTGGCCACGCTCACCTCCTTTTCATTGTTGGGCACCCGCTTGTAGAAGGTCTTCTCCGTGTCTCCGATCCACACCACGGACGGCTGGAGCTGCCGGGCCACCTGGCAAGGGGAGAGGGGGACAGGGGCTGCCGAACGAATGCGTCATGCCCTGGGGTGCACATCTGACTTTCCACTCCAGGCCCCATCATGTAGGGGCTCCCCAGGAGCCTGGGGCCTGCCATGGGCGCTGCAGACATGGGCTCTGGCAACACCTCCTGCTGATGGGGCATGGACGGACTGCCGGGGGTCCTGTCCATAAAGACCGGCACCTGGGGCGGTGTGCTCGGCCCCCACCCTGTGAAGGTAAGGAGGCCCCTGGAGGGGTGCCCTCTACTCTGCCATCCTGGCTTGTCTTGATAAGTGACAAGGAAAAGAGCTGGACCACACGTGCGGTGGCCCTGGGCCCTGGCCAAGGAGACGTCAGCTCCCCGCTGGGGCCTGCAACGCAGAGCCCTTCCTGGTCTGGAGATACCCTGTGGCCTTGCTCTCCTCGCCAGCCTGTGGCTGATTACGTACATGGCAATCTCTGCAGCTGCTTTCTATTCCAGGAGAGAGTCCCCGTCTCAGAAAGCCCCAGGGCAGTTCTACCCTGCCCCACGGGGCCGCCACGAGTTGGCATTGACTCGCCACCGCCATGTGTCTGGAGTTCTCGGGTACAGCATCATTAAGGGGGTGTGTGTGCGGCATAAAGGCACTCTCCTCTCTGCGGACGAGCTCTGTCCCCGCGGCTGGTCGGTGGGGGGAGGATGTCGGGGTGTGTGAGTCTCAGACATCTGAGGGCCATGCCTCCACCGTGCAGCCCAGGCAGATGGCGGGGCGAGGGCTTGCCACAGCAGTGAGGATCGGCTGGGAGCTGGGTGACCGGCCATGTGGCTCCCGTACTGAGGTACACTCGGTACAGGCCAGGGTCAAAGAACACTGCCCAAGCTTCAAGGAGCCCCGGGACCCTGGGTAGAGGGGAGCTGGGAAGGTCCCCAGAGGTGGATGAGGACATGCCTGCATCAGAGCCCCAAAGCTGGCTGGAGCACCCAGCCCGATACTGGGTGCTCTGCTGAATTGGGGGAGCTACGTTGGGGGGGCTCCCTTTTGGCCTCAACACTGGAGTTGACCTTGGCACCAATGGCTGAGTTGACAGTGACTGTCCCCTATTTTCCTAGGAGTATGCCCCCCACATCCAACCGCCGCATGCCTTGGAGATGAAAGGAAGAGCCCACCCTGGCCCTCAGGACAATGAAAGATTTACCCGAGAGCCCTGAGATTTTTAACAAATCATGCTCTGCCTTCTCACTGCCTGGGCCTAGCCAGAGCTCCCTCATGCCATCCCCCAGACCAGAGACCTGGGTCAGGGGAATAACAGGTGTGCACGTGGCAAGACTCTGAGCAGGTTCCTCTGTTCCGCTCAGCAACATCGTGAGTCACAGGAGCCGTGCTGGCCCGGGGTCACTTAGGGATGACAGCCTTAGCTGCACCACCTGGTGGTTTGGAAAACCCGGTCCCCTGGGTCCCCCCCACTGGACAGTCGGCCATTGTCCTCTGAGCTCCTGGGCCGGTTTACAGCCAGCGGGGGTGGGGGGGGAAATTCCAGTCTTCCGGTGCCCTTCTGTTTCTCTTCCTGCACACACACACCTGTGGAGATGCCTCTTTCCCAGGGCTCTCACCTGCTTCGGGTGGGGGCACTGGGGTGGGGGAGGAGCTCTTCTTGGGGGATGACTTCTGGCCCGCTCACTCACTACCATGTCACTTCTGTGTGTCCTCCCTGCCCCCCAAGGAGCTCAAGTTTACTCTGCACATGGGCAGTGCCACGCCCGAGGCTCCCTCTGATTGAGGTGTGGGGGTCTCCAGACCTGGTCTGTCTACACAGGTCCCTGTCATGCACACACCCTCAGCGCTGGACCGTTGACCTGGGGTTAACCGAGGCCCATCGGAGGCAAGGCCCGGCGATCAGCCTGCAGAACACTGTGTGGGAGCAGGTCTCCCCGTCACGCTGGGTGGGGGGCCCTCAAGTAAGGACGGGCTTCAGGGCAAAGGGTTCTGCTTTGTCTTCAGACCCACGAACCCAGACCCTGGTTTTGTCTGGGCTCGAAACAACAACAACCACCCAATTTCTGTGGTAATTAGATAATCTGGTGTCACCTTGCAGAGGGGTAGAGTCTAGCCTGTCCATCAGGTCGCAGCTTGATGACCTTGTTTGGAGGCGCCATGGGGATACACAGCTTGCTGGAGATCAGACTCCCCCCGCACGCTCCCCCACCCCCCCCACTCTTTGTAAGACCTTCTTGTTGACAAGCCACTGGGGCCACATGAATGGCAGCCAGAGCCCTGCAGCAGCAGGAGCCACTTGTGGAGACCCACGCCAGCGCTGAGACGCTCCCACCGCCACAAGACTCCCTGCCCACCGGCCTGGGATCTGCCCACATTCAGCGTCATTGCATGTGCTGCATGAGTCCGAAGAGGAGTTTATAGATTGGTGTTGCACAAAGGGGCTGATAGTGGACTTATGGACTTGATCTGGACTGGGCTGAGAAGTTTCCTTAATGCACAGTGGCGCCTTGATATAAAGTTCTATCTCACACACAGATGAGTGTCTATGAGTTTGTTTCTCTAGTCAACCCGGACTCACAGAGAAACCAGCAGCAAAGAGAAGATAAAGCAGAGAAAAGCCTCCATTGAAAAGAAAGCGAAAATATTAAAAACTCAAAAACATTGAAAATGAGTCAAAAGGGAGATCAGAGGAAACTAAATTCATCTGCATGGCTCTCCTTTCCAGTGCACTCTGTCTGAAAACAAGGATATTCTCATCCCTGGTCCATGGTCAGAGGACACTCACCAGAGGCTCAACCCATGTGGAGGCCCTGCACGTGGGGATTGGTCTTTCATTCTCATGTACAGCCTTCTGCACACCAGGTGCTCAGCTTGTAAGCTCTAATACTGTTCCCTCCTCTGGGCTGGGATTTTACTATTTCCAGTCCTTGGATCACGCAGGCTGGTGTGCTTCTTCCGTGTGGACTTAGCTGACTGCTTGTCTTGAGACAAGGCTTTTAAACCCCAGGCACGATTCTCTCTGTTGGCTGGGCGTCATCTGACCGAGTCATGATACTTCGCTCTGTGATTTGCCCTTGTCTTCAGTGACCACTCTCTGAGAGCAAGCATCCAGTAGGGCCGTGTCATCACCGCTCACAGGGCTACGATGACGTGCAAATGCAGGTTCCATTCATGTCTCTGGAGGGCTTACATTTGTCCCACAAGTGTCCCACAAGTGTACTGTGAACTGGGAGAAGGTTTACAGAGCAGATCATCAATTTTATAGCCGATGGTTCTTAGAGACCGTCTGTTTCCTCTCAATTCATTGTAATCCCTTCCATGTAATCCCACCCTCCTCCCTTGTTCCCTGTGTTCCCTGTCTATTCACCCTTCTCACCTAAGCCCCCAGAGCTCTGTCTTTGGGGGAAGCCTACCCTTTGGACCCCAAATGGTCAATGATCATATGGTAGATGACCTTCCTAGTGTCATCGTTCCCCTTACAAACCAAACCACTGCCCTCGAGTGGACTCTGACTCATGGTGGAACTGCAGGTGTGGGTTTCAGTGATGGAAGCTTCTGATGGGAGTAGAGAGTCTCCTCTTTTTCCTACAGAGCGGCTGGCTGTTTTGAACTGCTGGCCTTGTGGTCATGGGCCCAACTTGAAACCACCATGCCCCCAGGGCTGCACTGCTCCTCCTGAAGGCCCTTCTGCTTTTGGACTGCGAGTTGAGCCACAGGTGTCAGCTCCATCTCAGACTCCACAGGGGGCCAAGGGTCAGCGCCGGTCTCTGGCCCACACCCCTGGTGGGCCATGATTTTGGATTTGGGCTCAGATCTTTCTGCCCCTCTATCCAGGGCCTGCTAAGGCGACCCCTCCCTCTCAGAGCAGCTGGCAGCGGTGGCCGGGCACCATCTAGTTCTTCGAGTCTCAGGGTCGTGGGAACGGGTGCCCTCAGTCCATGAGATGACAGGACTCGTGATCTCCACAGGGTCTGTGGTGTTCATGACTTCTTCCCTGGTGGCTCCCTCACCTCCGGCCCTTCTTCGAGGGGTCTTCTCAGACCACACAGTGACGGCTCAGCTCTGGGCAGGGCAGGGAGCCCTGGAGCTCTCTGTCAGTGGCCTCCTGGCCACAGATGACGTGAGGAAACTCAGGTGGGGGAGGGGGCTGTCCATGGCAACAAGGAGGCTCAAGGGGGGCAAGTTGGTGAGTTTCCAGTAGCTGACTTCTGGCCCAGAGAGGGGCCTGGGCCTCCTGCTCATCTACACACAACATCTAGGGAGGACCCTCTAGGTTCCAGTGTGTGCAGGGGGCCCACAGGCCTCTACATTTCCTGGCACAGAAGAGCGAGTACATTTGCAGAAACATCTCCCAGGATATCCGGGAGCCCAGGTGGCGTCCTGGGTTCCACGCTGGGCTGCCCATCACAAGTTCGGCAGTTGGAAACCAGCTTCTGCGCTTTGGGAGAAAGATGAGGCTTTCTGCTCCCGTGAAGAGCTGCAGCCTCGGTGCAGCTTCCCTTAGGGCAGTTCCACTCTGCCTCACAGGGGACCGCCTCGGGGCAGTGGTGACCCCCCAGCCCTGGAGTCCAGACCCATGGGCTTTTGGCCTCTGTGGGCCTTCCCACACCCGAGTTTGCAGAGCTGTGATGGCACCAGGCTGTGACTCCGCCCACAGAGCATGGCACGTCCCCCCCTCGCGCCCTGCCCCACAACGGAGTGACGAGGCCCCTACCTGCGTGTTGGCTTATGGGGTGGAACATGGGTTCGGTGAGCGCCATGGCTGCATGCCTGATGGTTCCAGGAGGACCGTCCCCTTCCGTGTAACAGTGGGGTGCCCCCGAAGGGTCTGGGTAGCTCCAACTTTCCGAGACCCTGCCCTACAGGGTGGGGAGTTCTCAAGACTGGGGCCTCTGGTAGGCCTGAACCGACAACCTTGGGCTGGTAGCCGGGTGCTTTGCACCCTCTGTGCCCCTGGGGCCTCCTCTTAGCTTCCTGTTGGTGCTGGTAGGCGCTGTGGAGTCACGTTGGCTGAGGAGTCTGGCCACCTATGTCCAAGAGGCTTTCCGCCGGCCGTTTCCAAGGAAGCCGGCTGACGGAGGGTCTCTTTCCCAGGCTGTCCTGCCATGGGAGCTCTGCCGGAGCCCGTCCACCATGGGTGGCCCTGCTGGCATTAGAGGTGCCCAGGGCCCAGCTTCCAGCATCTCGGCCACTCGCCAGCCACCGCAGTCAGAGACAAGGACAGCCACGGGGACCTCCAATTGCCATCTGCAGCAGGAGGCCCCCCCCCCCCCCCCCCCGCCTTTTCCAGCACACGCCTTCCCCTTAGCACGTCCGGATGCCAAGAAGCCGGTTGCCAATTTGTTAATGAAAAATGGAATTCTTTGCTCTTTTAATTTTCATTTAGCTATGAAGAGGCTTCCTTTAAATGGCCCATAGATGGTTTGAGGTCATGGGCAATTAAATGTAATTAATTCATAATTGAACTTTACGGGAGGCGCAGCCGCAAGCTTACGGCAGCTGCCAGCAGAGGGCTCTTCGGCCCCATGAAACGTAAGATTTGGCCTTTGAAGAAAGAAAGACCCGGTCCGCCAATGCTGGGAGGCTCTGCAGCACGGTGGACTGGGGCGGGGGGCAGGTGTCCCATGGGCTTGTTGACTTTGGTTCCCTGAACACTGCTGGACCCCCGCCCCATCCCCAGAATCAGCCAGGACACCTCGGTGGAGTACACAGTGCTTGAGACTGGCTGCCCACCTGAAGGTTGCAGGTTCTAGTCCACCCAGAGGCAGCACGGAAGAAAGGTCTGGCAATCTACTTGTGCAAAGGCAGCCACTGAGACAACCCCCCTTCCAGGTGGGGGAGGGGCACAGTTCCACTTTAACGGGCCTGGGGTCTCCGTGAGCCTCAGTTGTCCATCTGGGTGTTGAAGTCTGTCCCTGAGCATGGATGGGAGAGACGGAGCTGGGGGCAGGGTCTGAGTTCCCTGCAAGGGGGGGGGGCACTTTATGGGACCAAAGTCACTTGCTTAAGATCCTCGGTACCCACAGCCTGGTTGGCCTGCTCCTCTGCTTGGGCAGGCAGGCCTGGCGATGCCACTCAGTGCCCTGAAGCCCATTCCGCTCAGGGCCAGCCCTACAGGGCAGGGTGGGGCTGCCCGTGAGAGTCTCTCACGGAGACCGTCACTCCTGGTGGGAGAAGGAAAGCCCCACCTTTCTTGCGAGGGAGGGGCGGCTGGTGGCTTTGAGCCTCCGACCTCACAGACTGCAGCCCAACAAGTCACTGCGATGCCACCAAGCTCTGCCGCAGGAGCCTGTGCGGACACACAAGTTCATGGTCAACGTCCCCTCTTCAGGGACCCAGCTCAGGCCCCTTTCGCTCTTCTCTGAAGATGGCTGGGCAGAGAACCTGCAGGCACCAGCAGACTCTGTCCTCTCCCCCCCCCCCCCCCCCCCCCCCCCCCCCCCCCCCCCCCCCCCCCGCCTCCCCCCCGCCCCCGGGCGATTCTAGCCTGCCCTGGGTCGGCCTGCCAGGTGCACGGTCAGCAGTTTGAAATGGCCAGCCGCTCTGCGGGAGAAAGACAAGGTTTTCCAGGCCTGCACAGAGACGGTCTCAGAAACACACGGGGGCCAGTTCTGCTGTGTGCTCCAGGCTCTCTGTGAGTCAGGACAGACTTGAGGGCTGTGACTGACCAACGGACAGACTGACAGATGGATGCAGACTCGGTGCGAGGCAGGGCTGGGGAGTCAGAAGAACTGAGCAGGAGCCCCAGCGCCTGCCACGTCTTCGTCGGAGCTCGGGAGATGCCACAGGTTTCCTGAGGCTGTGTCGTGTCCCAGGGATCAACCTCCCATGACTCACTCTCACAGAACGGGGGAAAACCACCTGCACATTCCGTCTGGGGGGGGGGGGCAGCTGCCAGCGAGCGAGTTCAGCACCTCCACCGCACCTCGTCATCCGCAGCACCTCAGCACCTGCCACCCCATGCAATCAGTGTCTGGACACACGGTCAAGGGAAGAAGTGTCCCATAGAAGCAGACCCCCCAGAGAACCCAGGGCCCAGGCCAGCCGGAAGGGCCACAGGACCCGGAGCAGTCCGGCTTCAAGAATGACAGGAAAAGGCAATCATGTTGAATGAGCGGAGCAAGGAGCATTCTGGAACTGGAAGCACTGACGCAGTCCACGAGACGGAGGACGATGGGAGACGGGCGTGCCAATGAGCTTGAATGCAGGCGGATGGAGATGACCCACAGAGAAAACTGCGACTGTCAGTTGTCAGGGACTTTTGTCTTTTTAAACAATCTATTCTCTTGTCATTGGGTGGATGCACGGTGAATGCCCATGGAGGCAGCACCGAAGAGATCAAAAGACGCGCCGCACTTGGCCAATCTGCTGCACGGACCTCTTGGGAGCAATGGAAAGCCCTGGGGTCACTTTGGGGAGTCAGGTGCGGCTGATCCGAGCGGTGGTGTTTTCCATCACCTCTGGTGCGCGTGAAAGCTGGGGACTGAATCAGGAAGGCAGAAGGAGGGTCGATGCATCTGGATGGTGGATAAGAATATTGCAAGTACCATGGACTGCTAACCGGATGATCCAATGCGTTTCCTCAGAAGGATGGCCCGAGGGCTCTTGAGAGGCAAGGGTGACGAGACTTCGACTTACACACTTTGGACATGTCAGCAAGGGAGACCGGTCCCGGTCATGTTTCGTCAAATGGAGGGGCAGCTGAAGAACAGTCAGGCCCTTCATGAAGTGGATCGACACAGAGGCTTCCACAATAGGCCCAGGCGTAGAGAGCCATCATGAGTACGGGGCGGGGTCAGGCAGTGTTTTCCTCTCTGGTGCATGGGGTCGCTATGGGCCCGACGGCTCAACAACAGGACAGGAGCAACAGAAGCACCAAGACGCACTGGCCCTGCAGGGCAGGAGACACGTGGGGCACAGCAGCTTCCAGTGAGAGTAAGTGAGCAAACTCGCTGATGAAACACTGTCTGGGAAGAACCGTCATTCAAAAATGACTTGGTTATCGTCTTGGACATGCTGCCAGGAGAGACCCGGCCTTGGCGAAGGACAGCACGTTGGGTTAAGGAGCGGGCAGAGAACAGGAGGGAGACCGTGGACGAGATGGAGTGACACAGCAGCTGCAACCATGGCCGGAGACGTTAGGAGAATCGTGAAGGGTGGAGCAGGGTCGTTCTGGGTCGGAACACCCTGCGTGAGGCAGAGAGTCGGCGGGCCCACAGCAAGACGGGTGGACACAGGGGCTACAGCACTGTGCTCGGCCGTGAGGCTGCCATGGCGAGGCCCGGTGGTGGTGTCCTGTTTGTGGTCTGTGAGCTGACCCCAAGTTCACACACAAGACCCGTCTCAGATCGGGTCCACGAGGCCTGGGCTCGAGCAAAACCCAGAGAGACGTTGGACGAGGTGGAGGGGCTGCACTCAGGTGTCCGACCAACCACCACCACACAGGAAGACGGGGCGAGCCCACGTGACTCCAGCTAAGGACAGGTCTCACTGAATCCCAAGGCTGAGCAGGGATTCAAACCTACAGCCTCCCGAGACACAGGACGACAGCAGTGGAGGGAAAAATCTGGAAATCCACCATCGCAACAGGAGCCCAGGCTGCCGCCTTCTTCCTGGAATCAGTAAGACCGCGTGCAACAAAGATGCAGCGGGGAGGAGTGGAAAAGGCAGGCTATGGGTCAGGGGGAAACATTTGCTGAACACATGTCTGGCAGAGACCTTGCAATTGTACGCATCTAAAGGGCTCTCGGAGACCGCAGCCCCAACAGCCCAGTGAAAGTTGGGCCAACGGCCGGAGAAGGCATCCTTCCAGAGACGGGGCCCCTAACCCCAGTCCCCCGCCCGCCCCGGCCCGCAGGGAAACAGAGGCTTCAGAGCAGCGCGCATTTTTCGGACCCCACGAAGAGGCAGGCTTGGGACACGAGCGTTAGGCTGAGCATAAATCCTGCTTCCGTACCAGGCATCGTGGTGGCAGAAATGGGAGACATGAGGCAGAATCCTGGGTCAGCCGCCCAGTCTCTTGGGCCTGGACTGCGTAACCGTGCCGGGCCCTGGTTTCTTCCTCTGAAAGTGGCTGAGCATGATCCACATCCCCGGGGCCATGGTGGAGAGGGGATTTTTGCTTATGTCCCGATGCGGGGTGACAGTGTGACCGGTGGCCCTCACTGCTGTGCCCAAGCCCCTCATTGCAGGCGCGGTGTCAGGCCACCTCTTGGGGGACTCCCTCTTTGTCGCTGATCCCCCCTGATTTAGGAAGCACAATGCCCTTCTCTGGGGACTGCT
Organism: Nesogale talazaci; assembly: GCA_004026705.1. Classification (NCBI taxonomy): domain Eukaryota; kingdom Metazoa; phylum Chordata; class Mammalia; order Afrosoricida; family Tenrecidae; genus Nesogale; species Nesogale talazaci. The sequence continues at coordinate 13,396 of PVJH01040030.1, forward strand.
CTCCTTGATGGCAAGTTCAAAGTACATGTGCCGACGGAGATGGAGCAGAGGGACACAGAGCCGGCGAGAGGCAAGCGATTTAGCTTCCCCACTGTCCTCTGTCCTCCACCATCTTCCTCCTGGCCCCACCCAGCATTGACTGTCTCTCCCTGCCCGATCCTGCAGGAGAAGAGAGGGAGCAAGGAGATGGGTTTGAGAGAGTGGAGTTGGCCTTATGTGGCTGCGAGGCTACATGCGTCTGTCCTGGTAGGGACAGCACCGGAGGACTGTTTTGCTCAGTAAAGTCACTCGCTCTCATAAAGTTCAATCATTGAATGGCACTGATGCTGTCAAGGGAGGAAGGGGGGGAAGGGGGTCTTCACTCCAAAGGGAAAGATTGAGTATTACAACTAGACCAGAGCATGGGGTAGGGGTTGAGGAGGGGGAGAGGGACAAGGCTGTAAGAGGGGTGGGGGTGGCTGGGAAAAGGACAAAATGGAAGGAAAAGTTGATGGAGAATTAAAAATAAAAAATGCACATATGGCATTTGGCAGGTGGGGGTCTGGTACCGGGACCCTGTCCCTGATGGGCTGTGCACATGTGTAGAGTGTTTTCCTTGATGCGTGTCCTCCACCAACTCAAGGGAAAAACCAGTGACGACGAATGAAATGAGAATGACTAGGAGGGAGAGGAGGGGTTACCGTCTTACCCTCCCCCCACCACACCCCTTACTCATCAGCCCTCAACACTGGTCTGGGGGATTATACATGCGGGACCAGCAAAACGGAGGCTGGTCTACATTCCCTTGTGACATGCCACCTGATTGCAGGCAAACAACCAATCAAGAAGGGAAAAGTGGATTAACCCCTCCCCTAGCTCGACCAGAACCAAGCCAGTACTACTTAATATCCACACGCAAAACCGACGTGGTTCCATGATGGAGCCATTGTCTTCCATGCAGGGGGCTGGGTTCAAGGCCCTGAAGGTGCGCCGTGTGTGCATGGTGTGGATCATGGGACTCTTTGGGGACAGGGCAGGGCTCAGTGCCTAGGCGGGAAGCGGACCCGGCGACTGCCAGCAACGGAGACGACCGCCCCCCGAGTCATGCAGCCAAAGGCGAATCAGCTTCTGCAGGGCTTGGCATGACATGACAGCAACGTCCTGCCTCACGGAGCCCCGACGGTGCCGTGGCTATGCTTTCAGCCACTAACCGCAAGGTCTGCTCCTCAAACCCACCGGCTGCTCTGTGGCAGAAGGACGAGGCGGAGACTCGCAGTCTCAAAAGTTATTAGGAACCATCTGACTTTTGTCTTGTGGAGTCGTTACGAGTCAGAACTGACTCGATGGCAGTGGACTTGATCTTACGTAAAAATCCTCTGCACTTTGCTCAACTTTGGGTTTATCTGTGCCTGTTTATAGTCTATCTATCTATCTATCTATCTATCTATCCATCCATCCTTCCATTTATCCATCCATCCATTAATCCATCCACCCACCTACTCACAAATCCATCCATCCTCCCATTTATCCATCTACCTACCTATCTATCCATCCATCCATCCATCCATCCATCCATCCATCCATCCATCCATCCATCCATCTTTCCATCCATCCATTAATCCATCCATCCACCTACTCACACATCCATCCATCCATCTTCCCATCCATCCATCCATCCATGCGGCTATCCATCCACCCATCCATCCATTTATCCTCCCATCATCTATCCTCCAATCACCCATCCATCCATCCATCCATCCATCCATCCATCCATCCATCCATCCATCTTCTCACCCATCCATCCATCTATTCATTAATCCATCCATCCACCCACCCACCTACCCATCCATCCAACCAGGCTACACATACTCACTGTGACTCTGATCTGGGCACGTGTAACCCACCACCCTTCCCCCTCTCCCCCCACCCCCTTATATCGGCAGTCAGGCCGGCTCCCAGCCAGCTCAGCTGGACGACGAGTGGATGCGGAAGAGGGGCCTGTGCTCAGTGGCCACGCCACGTGGGCATGAGCGCCTGGAGGTGTAGCCGCAGCAGAGACGCCTCAAGCAGTCCTGGCTCCATCCTCACCGAGCCAGGCGAGCATTTCAGAGGAGCCCCTGGCAGGTGCGGCTGGGAGGGTTCTGACACAGGGAAAAGCTGTTCCTGAAGTCAGGCACCCGGTCAGGCACCAGCATTACTGGATTTGACAGGGAGCAACACGGGGGTCGTCGGCCTGGAGAAATGATCTCAAGAGGCAGGAAACCCTGGATGGGAGGGCGGGGACACCTTTGGGGAGGAGGAGGTGAGGAGGCGCGGGTGCCGGGTACCTTGAAGACGACATGAAGCATCATCTGCAGCCCGTTGCGGCCCGGGTACTTGCCGGCGATGTTGGCCGCAGACAGGTTGAAGAGGTTGGCTCCAGTCTCCGTGCAGATGGCATGCACCAGCATTTTCTTCCCCACCCCAGAGGGCCCGGCCAGCAGCAGGGACTTCACCAGGGGTGCTTTCTCGTGTACCGTGGCGGAACCTGGAGGGCCAGGGCAC
>PVJH01040032.1:0-16009 GCA_004026705.1 Nesogale talazaci
TAACTGTGGCAGTAAGTACCAGTAATCTGGTGTCAGTTTGAGGAGGAAGAGTGTAGGGGTGGAGTCTAGTCTGTCAATCTGGAGAGAGCCAATGAGGCCCCTGTGTGGGCGTGGCCTTCTTCTGAGAATTCTGGGAAATGTGGTCCTTCCTTCCTTGGAGACAGGAGCCATTCCTTGGAGGCTTTCTACTGACAACACTCTTGGCGGCGCCATACGGACAAGACACACGGCAGATTCCTGGTGAGAGATCCCCCGAGGAAAAGCCACCTGGTCCTTTCCTGATGGAACCGGATCTCTGAAATCGGAGGAGCCACCTGGAGACTCCTGCCAGTGCTGAGATATTGACAAGGCCACTGCGACCGAAGGCATTCTACCCATCTGGCTTGGGGTCATCTTGCATTCGGCGTCATTGCATGTGCTTCGTGAGTCTGAAGAAGACTGTCTAGACCGGTATCAGACATAGGGGCTCATATTGGACGTAGGACCTTGGACTGGGCTGGGTTGTGATGTTTTCTTAAGGATGGTTGCTCGTGTATATAAAACTCTTTCTTATATACTCTTTCTTATATATGAGTGCTTATGAATTTGTTTCTCTTGTCCACCCAGACTAACACAGTAACTAAGACGGTGTTCTTGTGACAGTCGTGCAATTGGTGATGAAAGGTGTTTAGTCCCTATGGTAACATAACATCTTTGGGACACAAAAGCCAAACAAACAGCTTTGGTCCATGATCATCTTACAGTGCTTTTGATGACTTTCTCCCATTTGTTGTGGAAAATAGCCACTGTTGCCATCATCGTAGAATGCTTCCAGAAACAAACTTGGCATTGAAGTTCTGACTCATGCATGCAGTCATATGCTACACACCAGGGCTTTCAGTTTCCATCCTCCCACATGGTAGGTCAAGGCAGGCGTTAAGTTGCAAGATTATTGTCTTCCCTTAGGCTGTGTGCTAACACAGAGAAGCCTGGGAATCAAATTGGTTCATGAATGTTCAGCAAGTGTTCATGAATGTTTAGCAAGTGTTCCCTTTGTAAGGTTCTCAAAGAAAGGTAGAGCACTGTCCTTTAAACATTGAAAATTACACAATGCACAATAAAACAGGGGACAGGGAAATGTGTTGGGAAATGAATTAAAATCAAGCTCCTCTGAGTCTGAGCAAAAAAAAGAAACCCCATATAACGTCACTTAGTAATGAGGTCAAAGCATGCTGAATAATTTAACACACCCTTGGATTTTGATTTGTGATTGTCCAAAACTAATATTTCACCAGCCACATTGCACCTTGTCACAGAGTCCTATTTCTCCTTCAAGATAATGCCCACATATTAATGAACCCAATTTGGTGAAAATTACCTAATTGGCTGCAGTCACTTCGACTTGAACGTGACATTTTGGATGGTTCTTCTGCAGTCACAAGGATAAGTTAAGAAGCTTGAGCAGCAGACTCACTCTTTGTGATCATTGTAGCTGAAGCTTGGGCCATCACGCAGCTTATTATTTTGCAAGTTGTTCACTCAGCTCTTTGTAAAAATTGTACCATAAGGAAAAATCCCCGAGGAGGTTTCTTTTCTCTCCAGCTTTTCCAAGCACTCCCAGATGAGGATGACCAAACAAAATGCTATGTGACTGTGTGTAGAGGCACTTAAAACTACATACCACCTGATTACAGATCCGCGCGCCGTGAATTAAACAGACTTTCTTAAGTCTTCGAATTCTTTGGGGTCTGTGCTTAGTCAGCTCACCAAAATTACTGTTTGGGAATGATATTCGTTAAGGGCACCCTTTTTTCTCCTGAAAGTCAGCTTCCCAGCATGGGCCACCATGTCCTGCCCAGGTATGGTACCCAGAAAGCCAGTGAGCTCATTTCCACAGAGAGGCAAGGATCCAACAGTGGGCTTCTCTGTGTCCTCCCTCCAACTTTGTTAGGACTGTTCTAGTTTCAGGAAGGTTGAGACTCCTTTCTGTCTTCCTCCCTCCTTTGTCTCTTCTCCCTTACTCACTGAATAAAGAAGAGGATCCAGCCCTAGGCAGGGAACAGAAGACACAGAAAGCTAGGAAAGGTGGTCCTTGCCTTCATGAAACCCTTACTTAGAGAAAGAGAAAGATGAACCAGGAGTCAGACTAATTCTGTGCCGTGCAGACTCTCCTCTGGGTTCTTAGGCTGCGGAAAATGCTGAGAAGTCAGACAGCTTCTCAGAGGCAGTAACTTTGTAGGGCCAGTTCTTGACAGATGAGCAGGTTTTCCAACAGAAGGAGGAGGCATGGGGGGAGGGGTCAGGGGCATGGCTACATCATGCAGAGGGATCCACAGGGGAAGGAGCGTGCAGGCATGAACCCCATAGCTGCGATGGCAGGTGAGACCAGATCATAAAGAATTGTAGGTCCCTGTTCCAGGTGTCTGGAATGCCTTTTATGAGGCGCTTTGTTGTGTCACTGGGCTGCTGCCTTAGGAGGCAGGTGCGGTTTGAGGGGCGAGCGGTGCCCTGGGAAACAAGAGGGTCTGAGTGGTCGTGAGATCTCAGCCCCTCCCACCTGCCAGCTTTGGCCAGTTGGCCTCACCTTGTAGAACACACATGACAATCACTCGATATGCATGCGAGTGTTTTTTCTTCAACAATCCATTCTCCCGTCCAGGGGATATGTTTTCTCAAGCATAGGTCACTGTCTGGCAAGGAGAGTGAGTGGGACAAACTATAGATTCATGAGTGTCTGCACCTCTCTTTCCACACCCTACCAAGCCCGCCGACCATGCAGTCTGGGGTTAAGCACATTTTCCAATGGGGGTGTTTAATTTGCTGCGATTTCTCTTCGTGCCATGTATGTTTGCTCTAAGGAGAAGTTCTGGTCTCCAAAAGGTGGGGGTTTTAGGTTGTACGGCACTAAATCAGACAGTGCACCCCTTTCCCGGATGAACGAAAAGAGAGCACAGGGGAGCATTTTGAGCTTATTTAAATGGAGAGTTTGAGAGCGGGACTCCAGGGCTGGGTTTAGAGTTGAAATCCAGTTCCACTATTTACCAGTTGTTTCACCCTGGGTCTGAAGCCTCACGCCTCTCCTTTTCCTGTCTGTCAAATGGGGATGACAGGAACTACGCACCACACCGCATAGTGGTCAAGGTTGCTATTAGTGATATGTTGTTTCATACCTGAACAATAGACATTTTACTAAACGATCCCTGAAGTCGTGTCAGTTCTGCCATGATCAAATGGATGCATCTTTTTCCTCTGAAGAAACTGAAATTCAGCATCCAAGCGGCCCAGGGAAGGTCAGGCAGAAGTGAGTGATAGACAACATGAAAAACTGGAATCAGAGCCCCACCCATCAGGGCAGGACCCCATCACCTCCCTTTACCATTGCGGCTGCAGGTGGGCGGCTCGGGCTGCTTTTCCAACCTTTCCGTCTTTCCACCCCTCCCGCTGAAGTGAAGTGGCAAACCTGGGGAGTAGAAAAGGATGCATTGCTTGGAAGGAAGATTTAGAAAAGCCTTGAACAACCTCAGGAATATTCCTTCCAGTGTCTGTAGCTCAGGCATCTGCTGTGGGCCCTCCAGAGATGGGTAACTCATTCAAGACAAGGGGGCTGCTTTCCACCGAACACGCCTTTCACTTTGGGGGGGAAAGCCAAAAGTTAGATGTCTTTAACTTGTCTTTAACTACCTGCTTCTCCCAGGTAATGTGGCTGTAATCTTAGTCTAGGCACCAACACAGCAGTTCTTCAAGGTCTCAAGGATGGGGGTGGGGTGGGGAGAGGGAGAAGGCAGAGGAAGGAAGCAGAGGTGGCACGGAGGCCTGTGAGCAGGCTTGTCACTTTTTGCTTCTGTGGGCTTTTGTGCATTAAAAAAAAAAAAATTTACATTTAGCTGGGTCTCTGGCCTCCAGCTGCTGAACATGAAGTTTCCTCTTTTGTTTATTGTCTTCTTTGAATACATCTGTCCGTTCCAGTATTAGAATACTCATGACCCTCTTAATAGCTAAAATATCTGCTCCGGTTTTTGGAAATACATATTTTCCATTTGACTGAACTGATCTCATCAGAGGAGGGTTAATGTGATCACTTTAATTTACAAAATCCCCTCCTCTTTTTATTTCTCCCACATTTGATTTTGAGCACACATTTAATAATTCCCAATGGCTTGTGTTTCAGCATCAGCTGGACATGCAGAGGAGGCTCTGGACTGTCTCAGAATGTGATTATTAACTAAGGAACCACTCTTCTATAAACACCGAAAATGGGAAATTATCTGCAGAGCTGTGTGTTAACGAAGTCGAAGGCTAACCTTTAGGGCTCATTACAATTCCACTGATGAAAAAAAATCTCAGAGTGTTGTCTATTTCTGTGTGTGTTGGTGAGAGAGAGAGAGAGAGAGAGAGAGAGAATGTGCACCTCTGTATCGCTCTCTCTCTCCCTCCCTCTGTCCCCACCCCCTTTTTTCAGTCATGAGACAGTACTCTGCTGCAAGTGCTGCTGTGTGGAAATTGGTCTGAGCCCTCCCCTTTAATCTCTTGGTCAGGTTTAGGCAGAGATTTTTTAAAGCTTATAGATTTCTCTTTCTGCCTTCCCAGAGTATGTGTTGTGAATCCAAACAGACGCCAATGGGAGTCTGCATGAGTGACGGTGACTGTGCTACCCTGTCTGGGAAGTCCTGCCGAATCAGCCTTTCCCCCCTAATAAAGGAAAGAAGCCAATGGCGTGGGGCTTGGAGGTAATTAAGAGGGTCCAAAAGAGGGGTCTATGTTCTGTTACCTGACAGTGGACATAAGGGGATAGGGAAAGACATCACCGACTTCCAAGACCACTGCACGATTGGTGAAATGTGACGGGTTCTTTCAGCAAGTCTAGTTTCTACATGACAATGGGTTAAGATACAGCCTTAAAAAAAAAAAATCACAAGCGGTCCCTGCACAGGGACAGAGGTTCTGCTAGCCAAGGAGATCTGATAGGCCTCCCAAATTCTGCAGCATCCACATGCAGAAAAGTATTCACACTGATGTCAGAGAAGAAAGCCATTGGTAGTTCACAGCATCACAATTATTCTTGCAAAACAGATAGAAAGTCGTTGTTTATGGACTTCGTGTTCTAATCGCATTAATGTGGTTGGCAGAGAGGTCCACCTAAGCACACAGTTCAAAGCCTGCTTTTGATCTGGGCGCCTTTGGGGCATTTTCCATGACTGATAACAGCTCCTCTGAGTTCATAGGTAAATGATGAAAATGATAAAAAGGAGAAAGGGGGGTGAAGAAAAAGAGAGAAGAAGAAGAAAGCAGGCAGCAACTCCCATTTGGGTATTTTGTTTCCTTGGAGAATCGGACAAGCCGGGCAGGCTGGCAATTCATGCTGACGATCCAGGACACACCTCGCCCAATTATACACCCACACAGGGCTGGGTCTGAATGCCCTCTCCTCGCCTCCTCCCCACTGTGCCAGCTCCCCCCTTCCGCCAGCTCCCCCCTCCTCTTTACACACAAATGCACACACATACTGGATGCAAGAATCCGTGGGCTCTATCTTTTCCAAGATGCCTTCCGAATGCCTTTTTATACGGGCCGGTTTAGATGCTGAGGCATTATTATCTGTCCACAAGAGCCCTGACGGCAGGGTTTTCCTGCCTCACCTGCTACCCGCCATGGCCGCCATGCTCCTAGAACAGGGCAGAAACCAGGAGCTTTGCTTTTCGTGGAAATGGATGTTGTGATTCTGAGACCTTTTGTCCTCTCAATAGTCTGCTGGGCATCAGGCTGTCATTGTCAGCAAGACCAAGCCCAGTTAGCCAGCCATTTCCACCGGACCAAATTCCGTCCAGCAGAATCGGCAGCAGAAACTGGGAAGGCTGGCCACCTAAAGGAACCACAGACAGAGTCCCATTTCGGAAATCCCATCATCCCCATCTTCCCTCCCCCGGGAACAATCGATCCATCAGATCCTGCCCTCCCCTCGGAGAAGAAAGCGATCTGAGGAAGGGGTTTTTTTTTAATTCTTGGGTCTTTATTTGTTTATTTGGTGGATTTTCCCCCCACCCCGTTCTTTCTCCTCTGAGGAACACAACTAGTAAATGATTGGATCTTTGACAGAACAAAGGTATTTTTGATGGGCTCTGTAATCTAGTGCGCTAATGCGCCCAGTCCCCCCATTGTCTTGCTGTCTGATCCCATCCCTTCTGCCAGACAGTCACTGCGGGATGAGTCACTTTTAATGTCTGATAATCAAGGTGAATTTTCAAAAAGCTGCCATTTTGGAATTATGCACTATATCACGGTGTCAGGGACTAGAGCAGGCGCAAGGAGGAAAGAAAGGCTAAGATAGACACCTACTGGCTGTGTGCGGAAGTGCAGGCCCGCGCCGGCGCCCGCCGCGCCAGACCAGACGTGTCCGGAGGGTCTGGGTCTATCCAGGCATGCATAATGAGGAGGAGACGATGTTAATTATAAATTAAAAATAACTTCTATGATAATGAAGATGATATGCACAAGAGAAAACGTCTTAGTTAAAACAGACTGGAGGGAAAGAATTAAGTACCAGCCCTGTGGGAGCTTGAGTTCTGTACCTACTGCATAGATTGTGGCCCATTAAATAACCTAACACAGGCTTGCCGTGTGAAAGAGAATCGGAGTGAATTGTGGCGGCCCCGCGGATGCTGTACTGTCCGCCCCATCGGGGAAGGCACCTAACCTAGTAGCATAAATCATCTTAGCACACAACATCGCTTCTACTGGATGTGTCTGGAATCCTTTGAGGGACTGAACCCCTTTCCTCCTGCTCCATGAAATGGAGCAAATTGAAATAGTATCATCCCGGGGAGATAGTGGGGAAACAAGCAAACAATGCCCAATCAAATATTCTTGCAAGGCTGTGGCTAGTTATATCTATGGTGGCCAGTGTCTCCTCCTCGACGCTAATTACTGTAACTAAATTCACAGTTGCATAGCATGGCTTTGTCTCTTTCTTCCTTTCTCTATTTTAGTTGTGAGCGTTGCATGAAATAATAGGGTAGCTGAAGGGGAAATGATATAATACGAGAAGAGCCTGCTACTTCTGTTTATTATTCAGAGATGTGAACACCTATAAATAGCACCAGGATGTTTTGACTAGGGAAATACTGTCCTCATTACAAGCGGAGCGATGCTGGAGCAATTTAAAGCTGAAGCTTCAAAGCTTTGCTCCGCTTTACAAAAGCACAAGGGTTTTCATGGCGATTTCCACGGCTGGCCAGTCGGCGGGTGCTTTACCTATGCCGGGGAAGGGAAAGGAAGGGGAGTGACATTTCCAAGATGCTGTGTGGTAACCATGATGAATGCACACTTATTTTCCCTCACCAAGGCATTTAAATGACCTGCATATCTTCTTCACTACAAATCGGAATTCCAGATTATGACACCTTGTGGGAATGTGCCAAGGGTAACCAATCTGTTCTCTCCCCTTGCACGCCATTGCCCCATCACCAAGATCACAAAGACCAACAGCGCCCCCCCCCCAAAAAAAAGAATACACTTAAAAAGGTGGTTGTGAATCTGAAGAGGAAGAAAAATGTATGTACACGGCTATTGTTGCTATGGATCAAAAAGAAGAGTTGAGATACGGGCCTGTGGAGGCTGGTTGTGATCTCCTACGGTTCATTTAGTCCAGCCTTCTCATTGAGAAGACACTGGGCCAGAGCCCCGCAGATGCAGGCTAACGCCAGGTCTTCCTGCCCAGGCTGGCAGGCTCTCCCTGCAGCAGATCTCTTCCCATTCACAGAGCCCCAGCTCTGCAGCTTGGATAACCAGTGATGAAAGCTCAGAACTTGCCTTTTTTTTTAAAAAAAAATAGTAATAATAATAATAGAAGAAGAAGAGATGAGAAGCATACAGATTTTCAACCAAGATACAAAGGAATGAAACAGAAAATGATGTTGTTGTGGATTAAAGTACACATACACACACACACACACCGCCAAAAGTATACGTTGGTTCATCCTCACCTTGGTGCCTGGGTTTATAATCCTATTTTGGAATAGGATGTCTTTGTTGCATTCACGAGGAAGGATTAGCACAAGGAGTATTTGGAATCCATCTCTTTTGAGATATTTAAAGAGATGGTACAAGAAAGCAGGGCAGCGATGGCGTGGGAGTGATGCCGAGATTTGAGGAGCCCTCCAAGGAACCAGGAAACGGACCGTAAAGACAGGAGGATTTCCGGCAGAGCAAACACTCAGAGAGAGCTAGCCTTTCCTTCTTAGCGGGTGCTCTGGCTCCTAAATTAGGAGGAAATACACTTGTTTGTTAAAGGCCCATTTGTCGCATGATGATGACAGCAGTGTTCAATAATGAAGATAGGTGTGAAATGAAGAAAAGCACAATCTTAACAGAACACCTAACAACATTCTCTTCCACATTGGGAATGCGGTAGGAAGGCAGAACCATCCCTTTTCAGGAGAGCAGAAGAGATGTCTGGAACCATCCAAGAAAGGCGCAGCACTTGTAAAAGTCACAGCACTCTATTTCTCTATACACGGGGTCATCTGAATATTAAAATAGCGCAACCAGAGTCAACAAGCATTCTCACTGTTGACACTGGTCTGGGGCTCTGTAAATTGTAAATGCTGAACCAGCATTTTCTTTTCTTCCAGACTCTAGGTTTTTTAGAAAGTTCAGCCACCTTGCTCTCTGCGGAAAGGCTGACATGATATGACCTAGTAGATATTTTTGCATCTATGACTTTTTTGTTGTTCCTGTTTGCAACGTTTGGTTTCCTGATGAATGCATCTTTCTCTCTCTCTCTCTCTCTCTCTCTCTCTCTCTCTCTCTCTCTCTGACATGTTCTGTACTTTTTTTTTGTTTGTTTTTGTTTTTTGGAGGGGGGCATCACTGCCCTCTGGTGGTGGGAGTAGGAGGCCCAGCCTTTGCTCCGTGGAGCTGGAATTGAACCTCCGTCCAGTGGGCCGCAGTCCCGTGCACAACCACTGCGCCACCGGGGCTCAGCCCCTGCACTTTTTTTTTCTTTAATTAAAATAACTCCCTGAGGCTCGAAGACCTGGTCCCTGCCTCCTCGGGCACGTCTACGTTTTAGTTTTAAGGAACAACACCCCTCCGTGATGGAGTCTATTCAATCTACTATTAAACGGCATGGATTTTCTTCCCAGACACGTACTATCAAGAGAAACCTTCTTGGAGGTGCGAGATGATAAGAGTATTGTCATCCTAATGCTAAGCGCGGACATTGTTATAAACCAGACCGGGACCTCCCAGGAGCTCTGCTGTTTGCGCTCAATGTGACTGACGGAACGAATACGCTAAGAAGGAAAATACCATCCGCAGAATGGAGAATGAGCTTTAGCACCATGGACAATCGCTGGCAGGTAAAGAAACGAATTGAAAGACGACAGACTGTATAGGACATCTTAACAACAAGGTGGACTTGTGCTGCTCATAGGAAATAGAATCAAATGATTTTTGAAACCCACATTACGATTTCCTCATCTAGGGAGGTTTTCATTGATTCTCTGACTCCAGGCTTTTTTTGAGGGGGCAGGGCGGGGAAGAGAAACTGGAAAGCCTATGTCTGACCGATCATGTACACAGGGAAGCATGCTATCTTTAGTTTTGCTCAGGACACCCATGGGGGTTGTGTTAGTCCGGGTAAAGTAGTGAAACAAATGCATAGACACACATATGGATATAAGGGCGAGGTTTACATACAAGAGGAATGGGACATTGAGAAAGCATCCCAGTCCAGTCCAGTTCAAAGTCATAAGTCCGATATTGCCCATATGCCTGATACCAGTCTATAAAGTCTCCTTCTGACTCACAAAGTCACAGGCCAGTGGATGCAGAGTCCCGGCACCAGCAGGGTCTCCCCAGGGCTCCTCGCTTCCAGGGCTCAGAGTCCATCAACAGCATCCAGTGGTGGTAGAAGTAACTCAGCGCTGGCAGAAGTCTCCACATGGCTTCTCCAGCTTCAGAGGTCTGGTTCCATCAGGGCAAGGCCGTGTGACTTCTCTTCCAGCTTATATAGCTCCTTGGACGCTGCCATCTTGTCTTGTCCATAGTTCATTGTCTCTGAGACTAAATGGGGAGATAGCTTCTCATCTCCACGAGGGAAATTTCGCGAGATTTCCCAGAAATCTCAGGAGAAAGCCATGCCCACACCGAGGCCTCATTGGCTACTCAATGGCTATCTCCAGATTAACAAGCTAGACTTCACCCCTACATCTCAATCATGAAGTTAACATAAGCACAGGACCGCCACAGGGGTTGTTAAGGTATGGTTAGAAATAGAATCTCAACCCTAGCACTACGAACATGTTCGACTAGACAGTTCTTTATTGGGAGAAGACTAGTCTGTGCATTTGAGGATGTTCAGCTATGAACCTGGATCAACTTGATGGCAATGGGCCGAGCACCACTTCAGACCTCTACCCCCTAAATGCCAAGAACACTCTCCAGTTTTCACAACTAGGATGTCTCCAGCTGGCCAAAGTTCCTGGGGGAGCAAAATCACTCCTGGTTGGAAACCACTGCATTAGGGGGAACAGTTCTCATTATGGAAGATCTGTTCAGTTGCCCCGGAGTTTGGAGACTATTATAGATTAAATTGTGCACCTAAAAAAATATGTATTGTACATCCTACCTTGATGTCAATGGTATAATCCCATTTAGAAATTGGATTGTCTTCGTTATATTAACAAGGCGGTATTAGAGCTAGGTGTGCTTTGAGTCGATGTCTTTTGAGAGATCAAAAGATTTCTCTTAAAGCCAGCAATCCAAAAAAGATAGACTGGGGAAGAAAGAGAGTAAGCCACAGCAAAAGTCTCCAGGAGCAGAAATCCAGAAGAGACAATGATCTTCCTCCAGACCCAACAGTGAAAGACTTCCCCTACAGCTGGCACCCTGGATTTGGACTCCTAGCCTGCTAACCTGTGAAAATATACAGTATTATTGATAAAGCCACCGATGTGATGTTTCTATTACAGCACCACAAGATAGTGAAGACAAAGACAAACTTTATTTATACAATGAAGCCCACATTCTGAGGATATGTGCAAAACAAAGCAGGTCCTTTAAGATTTCTGATTTACCTAATAAGCCTAGAAGGAGGCATATCTCAAAAGATGTGAAGAGTTGCTTATTGACTCTTGAAGTTGAACAGGATCAAATAGATATATCAGCATTTTTTAAAGAGATGTAATGCTAACAAAACATTTAGAAAGAAATGAAAAACCTACATGCCATATTTTTTGGACCATAAGATGCACCTGACCATAAAACACACTCAGTTTTTAAAGCAGAAAAACAAGAAAAAATATTCTGAACCAAATAGTACCACTATATTAAAATGTTCTGGGCTACCACACCTTTGGACCAAAAGACACACCCTTGTTTTTCCCCCATTTGGGGAGGGAAAAAGCGCATATTTTGGTCCAAAAAAATACGGTAAATGAGAAGTTACTTCAAGGTCATAAATTAGAGGTCTTAATATTATTAAGATGTCAATGTTCCCTAATAATCCACCAGCCTGGATTTTTTAAATGTATTGTTAATTGGGGGGTTAAGACACATGTCATATCATTCCATAGTTCAATCATGTCAAGCAGCATTATACAATTGCTACCACAATTTCCAAACATGCTTTCCCTTCCTGGACTCTCCTTTTTATGCCCCACCCCACTACCACCACCGCTGTACCCCTCCCCCTCCCCAACCCTATTCCACCTGCTATCCCTATAGGCTCATCAATCCTGAGTTTCATACACCGAAACACAGAAAAACATACGACACAACTTCAAGATAGGGACCCCCGATGACAGGACACCTCTGCAATAAACCCTAACGTGAACACACGAAACAGAACAAAAATACAGGAAGCGCTGAAAACCAGATGGGCTCCAGTGGGCATCTGACCCACGGGAACAACTGACAACGTTTTAACTGTTTAAATCAGGTTGGTCCCTTTGATTCTCTATCCTCATCTCGCCAATGCGCTCTGTTTAATAACCACTTTCCTCTCAGCCCTCAATTATGGAAAGGAGGATTTGTTTCCTATGTAGTCCCCACAGATGTATCTTGGATTCACACCGTCAACCATAGCCTTCTACAAACCGGATTCTCACAACGTACAGACTGGGTTGTTGTTGGTGTTGGTGTTGGTGTTGGTGTTGGTGTTGGTGTTGGTGTTGGTGTTGCTTTTAATGAAAGTAAAACATAAATGAGACAAAAATGACTTTTAGGTCCCCAGTCACCTGTAGAAAGCTGTCTGAGGCACACTGGAGAGTATATTTTTCAAAATCCTTTTCAGGTGTAGCCAACAATGACCATGGTAAAAGAATAGTCTCCACCCCTCTACATCCTCACTGTGTAGTGACATAGTCTCGTGTCGACTTGAGGATATTGAGAGCGAAGGGGTGAGTGGAGGCTAGCCTGTCAATCAGGTCACAGGCCGATGCCTCCTTGTGGGCATGGGCTTCTCATGAGAATTCTGGGAACTTCTCTTTTGACCTGGAGGTGGCTCTCTCTCTCTCTCTCTCTCTCTCTCTCTCTCTCTCTCTCTCTCTCTCTCTCTCTCTCTCCCTCTCCTTCACATTCCTGTTGACAGGCCACAGAGAGCCACATTGATGGCAGCCACAGCCCTGGAACTGGAGGAGTCAGGTAGAGATTACTGCCCCTGGATCCACAGAACTTTCCATCCACTGGTCTGTGATCTTCCTGCTTTCGACATCACCCCATGTGCTGCATGAGTCAGAGAGGAATTTATGGACTAGTGTTGAACATGTAGGCTAATATTGGACTTATGGATTTGATCTGGACTGGACTGGGATGTTTTCTTCATATACAATGGCTCTTTGAGGTAAAACTCTCTTATACAGCATGAGTGTTTCTGGATTTGTTTCTTTCTTTTTTTTTTTTTAAGGCATCACTGCCCTGGTGGTGGGAGTAGGAGGCCCAGCCTTTGCTCATGTGAGCGGGAATTGAACCTCCATCCCAGTGGGCTGCAGTCCCGTGCACAATCACTATGCCACCAGGGCTCAGCCCTTGGATTTGTTTCTTTAGTCAACCCGGATTCACACACTCACCACGTCCTTCCACAAGGATTTCAAAATCACTCTGAACCACTGTCTGATTCTTATTCCTATTTTTGCCTTTCTAAGTGAAACTATTTTTATTGTTGTTTTTCTATCCCTCTTCCATAACTGTTAGGCTGGTAAAAGGGAGGCTTCAAATAATTCATGGGGAAAATAGAATTAAAAGATAATGGAACCTTTCCATCAACTTTTTGAAGCCCCTTGCAACTTGATGTTTTCATGCATATCTGTCTGGACCAAGAGGAGCCGCATGGAATCTAGGGCTTTTAGTCTGAGATGTAATTAGATGAGACTTGGAGATGTCTTCTTCAGAGAAGAGATATTATATGAAGAAGAGAGGATGTAAATATTTTATTTACTACCTGTCCCTGTGAAAGGATTATACATGACTACTCATTTCCATTTGACTTTCAGCAACCATTTATTTGAGAGAGCTGTCTCTTCAATGTCAGTCTTTATCATAAGATTTTCTTTGCCCGATGCAATGGGCGTGGAAGTTCATGTGTGTCACTTCCTTGCAGATGCTACCGTGGCTCCATCATCGCTTTTTCTTTCTTGGCACTTTGTCCCGTTGAAAGCATCCATGGGACACCACCATACTCACTTCAGAGATTTCAGCAGAGGGAACGATGGCTATGATCTTGATTGGGCCTCGGCTGTGAGGCTCTTTTTAAATCTGTCTTTATTACTCGATGCAGCTGTCAATTTTATCTGCTGCTGATTGGAAATGAGATATAGTTGTATTTCTGCAATTTGGCCGACCTCGCCCCTTCTTTCTCGAACGTCTCCTTTTCTTATCCTCCCCCAGCCAATAGAAACTAAGGCATACTTGAACACTGTTTCACAAATCCTTTTCCTCAGACTTCACCATCTCATTAAGTATATTATCTGCTTTCCTGGGGAAAAAAAAAGACACTTGCATGATACAAATATTTATTTCAAAGGCAAAAAAAAGCATCTGACAAAAATCTAACAACCTGGCTGAGCCCCGAGGGTGTAAGTAGTTGAGTGTGAGACTACGGCCGCAAGCTTGGCGTTTCAAATCCAACAATGGTTCTCAGGAGCAGCACTGGGTAGCGCCCACGACCACCAGAGGCAGTGATGCCCCCCCCCCAAAAAAAAAACAAAAAAAAAAAACAAAAAAAAATCTAACAAGCTTTCATAATGATAAGGTGACCAGACATCCCACTTTTTAACAATTTGTCCCATGTCCCACAGCATTTTAAAATTAAGTAAATAGATTACAATACCATTTTTGCAATCTATGAACATTTTCGTTGCTCCATGTAGACCAAATTTTTAATCAAGAACACACACATACACACAAACACACCCGTCAATGGTGTCCTGCTCAAAATCTGGTCCCATTATTAACGAGGACTTTATAAAGTGCGAACAAAAAGAAAACCTCTTCATTTTCTACAAAGTTGAAAACATCGACCAAAACAATAAAGCTAATATCCATAGTGATAAGTACAGAATGCCTTCTTTTTATGATCAGGAACAAGAGAGGGACATCTGCGCTTATCCTTCTTAGTCAACATTAGACTACAGCAGTGGTTCTCACCCTTCCTAATGCCTCGACCCTTTAATACAGTGCCTCATTTTGTGGTGACCCCCCCCACCCTAACATTACTTTCCTTGCTACTTCGTAACTGTAATTTTGCTACTCTTACGAATCGTAATGCAGGTATCTGCTATGCAGGATGCATTTTCATTGCTACAAATTGAACATGATAAAGCATAGTGATGAATCACAAAACAATGTCATCATATATTGTGAAATATTTATTTCTAAGGACCAATCAATGAAATTTTGTCTTGAAGCATGGTGTCGCATGGGTAACAGTCTTCCCACCAGGTACTCATAGGTGGGCACATCTGCACTGTAGGCAGGCGCACCTAGAGACGGATAGAGGAGGAGTCTCTCAGTTCCTAAGCCCCTTGGGAAATATGTGGGTCACGACCCCCGGGTTGAGAGCTGCTGCTCTAAGCCGTAGCCTTCAGGGGCTAAGGGTGCCCCCTCTGCAATGCCCTGACAAACCTCTTCTTGGTCCTCTATTTCCACTGAACACAAAACACATACTGAGCTGAATACTATTTCCTATGCATCCTTACAGCATCCATATCTTTCAAACCGTAAATGTGTTGCACTTTTTAAAAAAATTCAATCAGACTGCTCTAGGCTTTGTAAGCAGAGCCCAAGTATTCTTTGATTACTAAATTATTCTAGGCGATGGCTATATTTTGATATCTTGTAGGTATTAGTTAGTGTTTTCTGTCATAATCATTAGCACAATTAGCATGGCCAGGGGTCTTGCATTGATTGACTCTCGTCAGCGCAGATGCAGGTAGGAGAGATTTGACTGCCCTGGTTCTGTCAGGGTCCAAATGGTGCCTGGGCTTTCACTGCCTACTCAAGCATTTCTGGGGTTAATTTTCATTAAAGTGATCCTGACACTAATGATAAGTGACTGCTCCTCCCCCATTGACAATTTTATTCTAATGGCCTTTTGTTTGCTTCTCACTAAAGGATACAGAAGCATTGCCGAATGGTTCTATTTGTCCCCCTCACCAAGTTCAGGTGTTCTTTTTCTTTTGCTTCTCTCGACCTTAGAATAAAAAAGATATGTATGGGCAGGAACTAGACTTCATTTTGTAACTGATACAGTGGGTAGTTAAAATAATAAAATACGCAAGTACGCAAACAATTCCACGGCTGAATTCTCAGTATTCTAAGCATTCACAAAGAAGTATGAGGCTATGCATCTGACCACATGTCACGAGAGATCTCTTGGGAGTCCTTTAACCCTTTCAATTAACATCGGCAAAAGTGGGGATCCCAAGGTTTGCCGAAAACGGTTTTAGTGATGATGAGATCAGAAAGCATGTGTGAAAGCACCCAGTAGTACTAGGATACCCAAGGTGTCTGAGCTTACGACGATCTTAGCTGA
>PVJH01040033.1:0-15988 GCA_004026705.1 Nesogale talazaci
ATATATATATATATATATATATATAATGCTATGTCCTTGTGTTTACAGTTGTATTCCCAGGGATGAATTTTTTAGCAGGAAGGAAAATGGATAATGAGTTCTTTGATATGTAGGAGCCACCACTAAGGATAGGAAAGAGCACTTGCAAGAATCTCGCTTTGGGAAAGCAGCCATGGTGACAAATTGCCCACTCCTTTGTGTACCAACAAAGTCAGTCAGGAATAAATTAATCTATCTTGTTTTCCTTGTTAGTTACTGTTGAGTCATCCCCGGATTCGTATACAATAGCAAGCACACAGATACAAATGCTGCCCTGCACCATCCTTGTGAGGAGCTGCAAATCCAACCTGGTGATCAACATGGTTTTCGCTGACTCACTTTCAGAAGTAGATCACCAGGCTTTTCTTTCCAGTTTATCTTAGGAGGGCAGCTCTGCTGAGGCCTGGTCAGGGTCAGAGCCATATGCGAGTCCCCCAAAACACAGGTGACAGTTGTAGACAAGGTGCATGAGCCTGGAATCAAACCTAGCTCTCCTGCACAGACGGTGAGAAGTCTACCATGAACCGCCACTGCCCCCAGCATCGTTCCAATATAGTAGCAGACATTGGTGGAACCCTGGGATGCTGCCCCCAAGTTGGCAGTTCAAATTCACCCTGTAGTTCAATAGGAGAAAGACCTAAAACTCTGCTTTTACAGAAATCACAGCCAAGAAAAACATATGGGCCGTTCCACTCTGGCACATGGGATCGTTTGCAGTCAGAATTGACTTGATGGCACACAACAACAGACACTGTGTTATTTATATTTACTAAGTCTATCTACCTGTGGCAGCTCCATCTGGCCAGACAATGTGATTAGAAAGCGCCTCTAAGGCCCTCCTCACCAGTTAATCTCTTTAGTTGAATGTCCCCAGGTGGAAGGCCGGTTCAAGGAAAAAAGGTCAGAGTCTTTAGCCCTGGCCTCTTCCTGGCCCCTGCTCCCACCACCACTAGCAGTCTCGGCTTTGAGGCAGCTGTAGCCTTCTACTTACACACAGGCCCGGCCAGTGGATTCGGGTGGCAGCAGCTTCCTGCTTTGAATGCTCCCCCTGCAGTCTCTGGGCGACACAAACCATGAAGGGCTTGGCTGGTAACTGAAAAAATGATGCATGGAATTCACTCAGAGTTACCATGGAAAAATCAGCCATTGACAACGCTAGAGAGCACGGTTCTACCGGCCCCACAGGAAGTCAGCAAGCGTCAGCTGGGAGACCTTCTTTTGACTTGGTGTGTCATCCCAGGAGGGTGCCCTGGAATTGTAGGTTTCCTTAAACTCTTTGTCTGCTAATAGTCCCTTCAGAAAACGCTCACCAGTTACCCTACTAAGCGTGTCTTTAATTCCCTGCTTATATCTTGACGAATCACTAGAATCAACGACAAGGCACTTTATCAAACTGAGAATGAAAGAAGAAAACAAACCCCAAAATAAAGGGCAAATTCCCCACAATTGATATATGACCATGGGTTTGGTTCTCGATCCGCCAGTAAACAAAGAACTCAAAGCTTTGACCGATGAGACATACCGCCCGCGTGTTCCCACCGTGGCTCAAGGAAGTGAGTGTGGGGAAGGTCCACAACAGTCCACACGGAGTCGCTAGGACTTTTCCGGGAAGAATGGGGACTGGAGAAAACCTTCTGTCCTAGAACACACTGGCAGGAACTAACCCACCACTGCTCTGTCGTCTTGCAAGAGGAGAGCGTTTCTGCGCTACCCAGCGGTGCAAACGCAGCAGGCCTCCACAGGCGCAGGGACACGGCTTTCTACTCCCGAAAAGATTCAGTCCTGAAAAGCGACCGGGAAGTTCCTTCTGGCGCAATACGCTCCCTTTGAGTCAGAAAGACCAACTCGATGGCAGAGAGTTTTTTTAACCATGATATTTTCTAAAATCTCCACTAGTCAAGGATTTAAAGAGTACAATCGCTATTTTTTCTGAATTCTTCCGAAACGACTCAAAAAGTCAGTACTGTAAAGTCGATCCCAATTCACAGCCACGCTAGAGGACCGACGTCTTTCTCAGAGGTGACGGACATCACAGATGTCCCAGGTCCTGCCTTCCCTTCGTGGTGCCGAGTCGGGACGGGCCCGTGGTGGCAGATTTGCAGGAAACAGGACGACCAAAGCCCGATGCGATTCCAAGGAGGAGCACGGTGTCTCGTCTGCACCTGCGGAGCAGCTGGTGTTTTCAAACGGCTACTTCCCACCCAGCAGCCCAGCTAGTGCGTCCTCTAGCCGGCAGGACTCCTCTGCCTGAAACTTACCACATACTTAATTTCTCGTTTTTATTCCATTATGTATACTTCATAAGTGAATGCCCAAGGAAAGTTTATATTCCCTGTAGTAATAGTAAATATATTCCCTGTAGTAAGATAATTTTTTCAAGATTATTATAGTTGTACACACAAATGAGTCAAAGTACAGCTTCACAGTGAAGTACATACTTTATATTTGGTAACACTATTGCCTTTCAATTTGCAACTCATGCCATCTAGTGGTACAATTTGCTTTTACAGCTTGACAATACAAGCTGTATGATTTCAGACCGGAAAAAAAGACAACTGGGAATTCTTAGTTTCCCATTTATTTTCATCTTAGGACATGTATTATATTATGCTATTAGGAGGTAAAGTTCCTCACAAAATGGCAGTTTAAAGGGGTCTGAATTTTGGATGGAGAGAGGCACCGGCATACCACACACACATGAAAGCAAACCCAGAAGGAAAAAGAGAAAAGGACAGTCTGAACCTCCTGGCAGCACACCAAGCCCCAAGGACGGGGTCTCTGCACGCAGCTGTTAAGGCACAGAGAGGACTGTGGTATCTACCATAGCTGGACATGTTAGAGTATTCCATGACAGAGGACCATACTGAAGACAGACTGGGGAGAGGTTGACAGAGGACCATACTGAAGACAGACTGGGGAGAGGTAAGAGGGTCTGAACCCCGCCCCCGCGGGCCCCCCCGCCCCGCCCCCCAGAGCAGAGTGAACCAAGAAGGGACCATAACAGATCAATAACGGGAGCAAAGCCAAGCCACAAAGTCCCTAAAGAACCTCCAAAATAGATGTCAGGTTAGGAAGGACAGCTCCCAGAATTCCCCCAGGACGGGGGTGGGGGAGGGGGCAGGGGTTGATTGTCATAAAGATCAGCAGACAGCCTAGGAATTATGTAGGTTCTGGGGTGTGGGGAGGGGTTGGTTGGTTTTTCTTTTCAATCTTTTGTTTTCTTTCTGTTTGATCCCTGTCATTGTTGGTTTGCCTCCAGATATAAGATAGGCACTGGATGTGTATATTCACACAACTATATAATGTAAATCACAAAATACATAAAAGATTTTAATACATAAAAAAAAGATAGGCATTAGAAGCAAGCTTGGGTTGAAAGCAATGGGACCAGTGGTCCCAGAGCAGCTTGGGGGGAGAAGGAAGGGAAAGGGAGCACTGCACTGAGAAAATAACACCATAGACAGAAGAATTAAATATGGAATTAAAGGAAGACATAGAGATCCTGGGGGTGTTGGAACAGCAATCTTACTGAGAGGAAGTACTAAGGCACAAATAAAGCTTGATGGTGGGGCAGGAGGAAGGTTAAAGGAAAGAGAGGAATGATCTAGGAAGAAAGTCTGTGGATAGAGTTAAAGTATAGGTGTGTACACATGTAAATACATTGATTCATAAAAATAGAGATACTGGTCAATGTACAGATTTTCTTTTTATTTTGTACATATTTATATGGCAATACACTGTGGTAGTAGATGAACTTCAGGTCTCTGTTCATACCCTCACTCAATACAATAACAATTTATTCTAATAAATTAGCATTCTCTGGCACTCACCCTCCCGGCACAATCACTGAAGACAAACAGGTGCCTAAGCAAATGTGGTAAAGAAATCGGATAGTGCCTGGATATTAAAAGATAGCATCTGGGGTCTTAAAGACTTGAAGCTGACCAAGTAGCCATCTAGCAGAAAAGCAATAAGCCCACATGGAAGAAGCACACCAACCTATGCGATGATGAGGTGGCCTTGGGACCCAGTAACAGGCATCAGAAGACCCATAACAAACAAACACGCAAACAAAAATAAAACCATATTGTGAAAAACGAGGGGGGTCAGAGGAGAGACCCAGTAGACAATGGGACATCTTTCCACAGAAGCGTCACAGGATAAGTCAACTAGGGCACAATACAGCACCGATGAAACCTAAAATAGTTCTCTGGTTCCTTGAGACCTGCTCCCCCTTCACTGTCATTGCCCCAGAGCTGCCTCTCACTTCAGGCTGGACCAGAATAAGTACACAGGTAAGAGATAAGAGGTAAGAGCTGACAGCACATAGAATCCAGGAACAGAAAATGGAATGGTGATGCCAGAGGGTGGGGGAAGGTGGGGAGAAGTGGGGTGGAAAGGGGAACTGATCACAATGATCAGCATACAACCCGACACAGTCCCTCTCCAAAGAGACGAATAACAGAAACCAAGGAGAAGAGAGACAGTAATTGCTGTGAGATATAAAAATAATAATCATAATGTATAATTTACAATTATCAATAAATTTATAATTTATCAATAATTTATAATTTATAACAATATCAAGTGCTCAATAGAAAGTAAATGTCTAGAAAAGAATGATGGCAACATATGTACAAATATGCTTGATACAATATATGTATGGAATATTATAAGAGTTGTAAGAGCCCAATGATATGAGAGAGAAAAAAAAGAGTTGTAAGAGCCCAGAGATGATCATTTAATAATAAAAAAATAAGCCTGAATTTTTAGACTTCAAGTTGACCTGACCAAAGACCGGGAATGGGAATAGTTTTGCTGTCATGCAGAATACGTTAGAAAGTGGAAATGCACAAAAAAAGGGGGGGGTGCTGAGCCCTGGTGGCATAGTGGTTGTGCGCGGGACTGCGGCCCACTGGGATGGAGGTTCAATTCCAGCAGCAGCTCCACAGGAGCAAAGGCTGGGCCTCCTACTCCCACCAGCAGAGGGCAGTGATGCCCCCCCAAAAAAAGAAAGTGGCAATGCAGTTAGGTTGAAATTTAACGCCTTATCATTTGATCTCTCCTTTGACTCATTATACATCTGTTCTAGTTTTTAATGATTTCTATTCTTTTATATTCGGATCTTCTCTGTTTTACTGTGCTATTATTGATTGTTAGGTTTTTGTTGTGGTGGTTTTGTATCTTTTTAGTATTTTTTTTTTTGGACATGCAATGCAGGGTGTGTAAATCTAGAGAGACCGTAGCTGGATGAATGATTTCCTGGGAGTATGGCAGAAGGGGTCTGGGGGCAATTAGAAGCCGTTAACATTTAATATAAGAATGAAAATGTCCTAAAATTCATTACTATTGTAATGATTGTAAAACTTTTCTTAACATGGCTAAACTATTGAATTATAAGATACATGAGTTATATATCAATAAAAATGACTCTTTAAAAAAAGAAGTCTTTGGTGTAGGCTTTAAGTTACTGTTTATCTCACTCTTGTCCACCCCTGGTACTAGTCCCATGTCTACTGGAGACCTACCTGTCACCGCTCTGTGCTCTTTCTAGAACATGCTTTCCTCGTCTGTCCCCAGAACTAAAGTCTTGTTCTTAGTACCAGCCTACTTGACCAGGGTCGTCATGTGGCTTCTGGTTCCTGGCAGTTCCTCTCAACTACAGGGTAATTTCTGATTCAGGGCTCCCTCAGGTGAGCTTCTTGGTGAGACTAGACAGAATTCTTGGAAGTCTATTTGCGCTTGAATAATTTTCTACGTGACTATAGAGTCATTTGCTCACTTCAAGTCATGGTAGTTTAAAACCATGAATGAGTAGGACATTCCCTTTGAACATTGTACCTTGAATTTTCCTTTGGACCAGTCTTAAGTGCAGTCTTACTGCACTTAGTGCAGTAAATCCAGCTCCAATTAATTTCCCACCATATCTAGGCACATGTTTTATGTCACACCAACTTGTAAGTTATAAGTATATGGATGAGAGTAGAAGTTACAGTAGTGGTTCTGATGGACCAGAAAGGTGATGTGTCAGGGCTGAGGAACATTGCCCACAAGGGGTATGTAAGGCATGGAAAGTGATCAAGCCCAGCTAACATCAAATAAAAGCAGTTCCAGCTATCACACTGGGATATGTTAGTCAAAATATGGTCCTCTAATGATGTTTATAAATATGCCAAGACACCCTGTATAGGGGTTCCTCCTGTATGCATAAATAATAGAACAAGAAGATGTCCACTAGCAATAACTAAAAGAATACCATACCACATACGCCACTGAATGCCAATGGAGCATTCTAATACTTTAAACGTCAGAGGTAGTATAGTTAAGCTTTCAGGGGCTAAACAAAAATTCAAGGTTCAAATACACCAGAAGGCATCTCATCAAAGCCAAGTCAGGGTATCTACTGAAAAATCAGCCCTGCGACCCCTATAAAGCAGGGTTCTACTCTGAAGCACATGGAGCCACCAAGAGTCGAAATCAATTCGAAGATAATTGGTTGAGTTTATTATAAACCCCATTGGTGCTGAAACGAATTTCTGATTGTGAAAATAAAAAGGGAGAGCAGATTGTGAAAACGTAGGGCAGTCGAATGTGAAAACAATGGCAGTAACTCCATATTCGGGCAATAATTCGCACAAAAATCATACATAATAATGTATTCATTTATTCACCACGTCGTTATAAATAGCTATTAGATGCACAGGCAGTGTTTCAGGCAACTTAACGATTCAGGAGAAAAATCAAGCTGCAAATGATCCTGTTCTCATGTAACTAACATTCTAGTGGGAGGGACAGAGAGTAAACACATAAAGCAATATAGGATATTGTAGCTAGAGATCCGAATTATGAAACATAAGTCAGGGCAAATGGATGGAGCATGACGGGGCTTGTCAGGCTGACAGGGAAATTATCTCCAAGATGACAAATGAGCAGGTGCCTACATAAGACAGACAACTATATGAAGACGTGGCAGATAAGCAGTATGAGCGGAAGGAACAGGAAAGCCAAAAGTCCAGAAACAAGATTAGCTAGGCATGCTTGAGAACTAGGCAGTCACACCACTGGAGGAGCCTGCGAGTGAGGAAGAAAAATAAGAAAGACGTTGAAGGAGTCAGCCAGAGTCCAGTTCATGAACAGCCTTGCTGATGACAAGTATGGGTTTCACCTTCCAGGTGACATGAACCATGTGGCCTTTACTCTCTATATGATCTAGTTCTGAGCAGGAAAACGGTGTGATACAACTTAAGAGAGAAAGAATCGACATAGATGCTCTAGTTTGGATGTCCATGCAGAAATCAAGGGGTTTGGTTAATTGGTGTGATCCCAGGAAAGAGGCAGGAATCGAATGTATTAAGCTATTGTCATAAAAATCCATTGCCATGGAATCCATTCTGACCCGTTGGAAACCAGTGTGTTACAGAGCACTGTTCAATAGGTTCTATTGGCTGTAATCCAAATGGAAATAGATCAGCAGCTCTTTCTTCCATGGCGCTTCTTCATGGGTTCAAACCATCAACTTTAAGAACCAAAAGCAAACTACCTGTACCACCTAGAGTCTTTATACATGTGTAACATTTAAAACCATGAACTTGATTTTTAAAATATAGATAGAAAAGAAGTCCAAGAACTTAGTTTGTGGGGGTTGCAACATCTCAAATGGAATCCTACCCAAAAAGTACCTCACAGTATGAAAAGATTAAGAAAGAAGAAAGAATGAAACAGGGGAAAAAAGAGATTCAAACAATGGTGAACCTATCATTTCCAATTAGTAAATCTCCAAAGAAAATTAGCAGTTGACATTTTATGTTGTTATTAATCATATTATCACTGACAGAAAACCATTGAGAACTTGTCTGTAACAGCAGCTATTAAAAAAGTTTAAATGAGTTAGATGGGGAGAATTTAATGTAAAATTGATTTGTGTCAAATTGGGCAATTAAACACAGTTCCTTGCAGTTTCTGCTTTATATTTGTTTAGAAAGTCCTTTTTCATACCCACAGCCACTAAATCATCTTGGTATTGACAGGTATTTATTATACATAATTAGTACTAACATGAAAACTTAAATGAATCCATTGCCTTTTGGGATAATAGACCCTCCAAGATCATCTTGTGGTTAAATAGATGAATAAATACCCTTAGTTCTTAGGATAAAGCGTGATTACAAATTTCTATGCTTTGAACTTTGACAGGTCTTTTGTTTAATCCATTGGCCTCATCGAATGGTTTGCAAATTTTTCTTACAGACATGTGCACAAGTATGTTTGTTTATAAGGCTGCAGATCATTTTAGAAAAACATATATTAAGTTTTCTAATAAAGGACCCTTGGTGGCACTGTAGTTTATACATTGTCTTCTTAACCACAGGGTCGGCAGTTCACACCCACCTGCCATTCCATGGAAGAAAGATGAGGCTGTCTGCCAGAAATATTATGAGTCAGCGTCAACTGAATGGCAGTGAGTAACACAAACATGAAAGGAATACCATGTAGTTACAGATGTGTCAGCAATGTGAAAGCTATAAGGAACTAAAATGGCACAGGATTTATTGTAGAAAATAACAGTTAAGTCAGGTACAACAGGAGATAAGACATCATAAGTAGGTGAAATAAAATGAAAGACTATTTCACTCTCAATACTTATTTATCTTTTTTTATTGATTCTGTCTCTTTAAGATGCAACTGTCTAATTTTTAACATAAATACAGACCATATTTAAAGTTATTCAGTTGGTAATGATCAGGAAGATTCATAATACAGTCCTTCAGTTCAGATAGCTGTTTCTCATTCTTAAGTTAAAATAAATGCTTATCCCACAGACATATTTTGTGCTTTCTCTGGTTTTCCACTAAACAATGAGGAGAAAAGGGAGATTTACCAGCTTTGACTCTATGATTCTTGAGGTAAGAGTGTGTTCTTTACCATTGTTTTAGTTCCATGACTAGCACCATGCCTGTTCTAGAGATGGTAGGCATTACACACATACACACACACACACACACACAGACATAGGTGTGATGAATCAACTAAGAGATGACAGAATGAGGAGATCCAAGTCAACAGTTCGTTTACATGAAGGACTAATTACATCACAGACTCTAAAATATTTGGCTTACTGGTCCCTTTTTAGGGAAAAAAATCACTCCATGGCCCCTGGCAATTAAAAATATTTGTACTATAGCTTCTAATCTAAGATAAAGTATAGATATCTTTTGCAGCACCCCCCGGATCATTCCAGTACCCTAAGGGAAGGCATCTCTCACTTTTGGATATACTGGATTAAATGAGGCACCTCAAAGTGTTTTTAGTTCAAAGGTGACATCATATTTTATGTGAAAACCCATTTTATGAAGTATGTACTGGATGACTCTCAGGTGATTCTACATGACATTCCTTAGGCTGTGTTCTTTAGAGGAACAAAAGCAATAAAACTTTGTGTGTGTAAAGAGACAGAGGGATTGATTGTTTGATTTCATAGGTAGGGCTCGCACAGTTATGGAGGCCAGCAAGTCCAAAATCTGTGACTTGAGTCTTGCTGAACGCTTCTCCTGACTCATGGTTGCAGAGCCCAGTGAACCCCAAATCAAGGAAAAGAGCGGGTTTCTAGCTCACACCCCCAAAAGGTAGAAATGAGAGACTAACAAGAAGTCACATTTTGTTGTGTAGACCACAACCCCAAGGAGATTCCCTTTTAGATTTGTCAACCCACTGAGAATCCCCCCCTAACCAAGCTGACACACAAGCTTAATCATACAGTTGTATTTTTACTTTATTCTAAAATTTACCCATACAGAAGATGAAAAACAAGATGGATAAGGGGTGGAAAGCTTGAAGGATTGGGGAGTTTTTTTGCAAACTCTGACAATGGTTTGAATGTTGAATCATCATGTCTTCCCAGAAAACTAATACCATGTTCAACATTAATGTACTGATTATGTGACACTCCTCCCTTTTGCACCTTAGACTCTTAAAGCCAGTGGGTTATTAAAAATAATAACCATAAAAATGGAGTGGGGGTGGCATCTGACCTTGTCCAACTTCCTTAGTGAGGAATAGGAAAAACCTTATGAGCCTCAGCCAAAGGTTAATTTTGGTGATTCAGCTCTACCTCCATCCTCCACCTTTTTTTAATTCCTCTGATACCAACCACCCTCCCCATGGCACTCTACTTCTTTCCCTCAATTGCTACAGAGAACTTACAGACCATATTTACAGTTATTCAGTTGGTAATGATCAGGAAGATTCATGATACAGTCCTTCAGTCCAGAAAACTGCTTCTCAGTAGTGCCTACAGGCAAGTGTTCGAAAACTCTTGAGATTCTTCCAATAAAGTACCCAGAAGCACCCCACTCAGGAGGCAAGCCTCCAGCCTGAAGGAACTCAGCCTTCTTACTCCAGAGGCTTAGAAGCCAAGGCCTTGTCTTATGCTCTTGGTTCTATTCCCTCTATTGTTACTGTTTCTTGTCATCTCTCACCATTTCTGATATCATTTCTTACCACCTTTCTGTTTTCTGGATCAAAGAGGTTAATCTAAGGATCAAAAATCAAACTTAACTGCTGGGTCTCTTTTCTTGATAGTAGTTTGATTCTCCTTCTGAATCTTAAGGTTTGGTTTGTTTGTTTTTTACAGTTTTATTGGCATGTAATTCACATATCATACAATTCAATAGTTAAATCAAATCAAGAAGAGTTGTTCAACCAGCACCACTGTTTTAGAACATTTTCTTTGTCCTTATACTTCTCCTTAGTAGCTCCCCATTTCCAACCAAACCTCCCCTGCCAAACTCCCGAGAATCCATCAATCCTGTTACTACCTCTATAAATTTACCTTTCCTGAATTTCATATTAAAAAATGTAAAATTAAATTAAAAACTAACAATAAAAGGATAAAACATAAAAATACCTCAATTAAAAAGAAAGCAGAAAACATTAACAATTAGAACACATTTTAAATAGATCAAAAGGGAGATCAAATGGAAAAATATTACATTTTAACCCAACTGCATTGGCAATAATCCACTTTCCAATTCTTGACAAGGTCATTTACAGCTCTGATCTACAGTCAGGGGGGATTCACTAGAGATAATCCATTTGCAACCTCCTTTTACTTTTTTTTATAGTTTTAGTAGCACATAATCCATATATCATGCAATTCAGTCATTCAGTCATATCAAGTAGAATTGTACAATCAATGACACAATCAATTTTAGGACTTTTTCTTTCTTTCTTGTAATCCCCCTCTGATGAAATCCCTTGTAAAATTAGTTGTATGGTCACAATCAGTTCTAATGCTCCCTCCCCCTCCCATCTTCATTGTTTACTCCCCAAATCCCTTCACCCTCCCCATCTTCCCTACTCCCACCTCCTACATCCCCTACAAACACTTGCATCAGTTGTTAACTCTGTGCATCCACTCCTTCTGTGCTTCACAGACTGGTAAACTCAACAGAGACAATAATGAACAAAAATGAAATAAAGTTATAAGGATAAAACAATAGTGATATAAAAAGATAAAGATATAAAGATAAAAAATGAGTAAGAAAGACCATCATCAATATCTAAAAATCCACGGAAGAAATTTTTGTCTTACCACAAGCAAGAGTGATTTGCACCTAGAAAAAACTCAGGTCTAGAGGGAGGACAACTGATCAAATATCAATTTGATTCCAGTACAACAGGATAACAATTATCTATGTTTGACAGTAAGACACTTCCAGACCTTTTTTTGCCCATGGCTAAGGGGATCTTCCATTAGTTTTATTTTACTAAATACTCTACAGATGGGTTTGATCTCCCACTGTTCTCCACAGCCTTCCACAAATTTTGTATTCATAACTGTATCTCTCTTACTTTTCCCTTCATCATATTTGAATTATATTGCATCTTTAGATCACACAGCTGGTGTGCTTTCTCCACGTGGACTTACCTGACTCCTCACTTAGATGGCTGCTTGTTTGAATACAAACCCTTGAGATCCCAGACACTGTTCTGATTGATAGCCGAATGCCATCTCCCCTCTTCACCACACTTTGCTGTAGTCCTCTTATCTTCAGTGATCATTTCATGAAGATGAACATTGAGCAGGGCCATGTTATCCGAACTAACTCTTGGATTGAGGCAAGAGCTAAGTAGGGTCCCTGAATCCATCTGATTTGTGCATGGAATGTGTATTATTGAGGATTACTTTGGCAGTCATAGAATGACAAAATCAAACACTGAAAGGTCCAACTACACCAGCACCAGCAACAAACCAAAAAGTGCAGTATTGTCAATCATCCCTCTGGGGATTAGACAATTGCACTGATGATATCATCAACTTTTCCAATGAAGCAGCATTCTAGACACTTGGTGTGAGGAGCCTATTCAATGACAGATCCATCTCAAGCCACAGCCCGTGAGTCATTGCCCTATACAGTTTGATCTCCCAATCTATTAAGCTGTTTAACCTAAATATGGGGCTTGATGCCAGTGGAAACATTCTTCTTTCAGTTCTTCCAAATGCAGATCCTGACACAACAAATCAAACCTTGTTACCATGTAGGGGGCATTGAGATACTAAATATATGGTGATTCTTTCCATTGGACCCCACCCAGTCAGATTGGGGTGGGAGGAATTCCCCCACCCCCCAAGGTCCATTGACCGTCACTTCCACAGTCTTGGAGTATCCACTCTTTGCTTCATCTCCCATCTGAAAATCGCAATTCCCAGTCCAAGGGTGCAGCGACTTCCAGGTCAGGCCAATTCATTCAGCCAGACCTCTCTGTTTAAGTCCTTCTGGTGCAGTCCCTACTTTTTGTGTGTAACTGAAACAATTTTTGAATAGGTCAAAGGAAGATCAGATGATAAGATCTTACATTTTTACCTTAACTACATCTGCGATAATCAACTTTACAATGCTCTCTGTCTGATAACAACGCTATTCATATTCCTCTACTATGATCAAAGAGCTTTTACCAAAGGCGTAATACATGTGTGGCTCCTGCAAATGGATTTTAGGTTTCCACTGTCATCTATAACCTTCTGCAAGCCAGATGTTCATATTTTAAGCTCTGATACCATTCCCTTATGGAGAATTGGATTTTATTACTTAAAATTCTTGGATCACACAGACTGGTTTGCTTCTTTCATGTAGTCTTAGTTGACATCTCTCTTAGATGGCTGCTTGTTTACAAGTAATCCTTTAAGATCCACAGACACTATTCTTCCTGATAGCTGCGCATCATCTAGTTCCTTCACCAAACTTTGCTATACTACCCATATCTTCATTGATCTCTTCATGAGGGTTGACATCAAGCAGGGTCATGTCATAAGAACTAATTAAAAAAAAAAGAGTTAATTCCAAGGTCTCAATGAAAAGTAAATGTCTGGAAAAGAAGAATGGAATATATGTACTAATATATCTAATACAATTGATGTATGAATTGTAGCAAAAATTGTAAGAGCCCTAATAAAGTGACCTAAAAAAAAACAGAACTCATTGTTCTTATATTAGTGTCAGAATTAAGTAGAACCCCAAAATCTACCTTTTGAATCTTTCTTGATGGTCATAGATTAAAACCCCCTAGGGTGGAGTGGGCCTTGATAAATTAGATAGATTAGATCTCCCTAATGGGTAAGAAAACTAATCAATCTCCTAGTTAGGGCTCCATATACTTTATTTTCATAGCCCTATTCCCACAGGGGCCCCAGGTACTTTGTTTACATTGTTAGCAAGCGATCCAATCCTCTGAGTGGCCCACAAGCTTTCTTATTTGCATAGCTCAATCATTTGGTGGGTGTTACAAAGATGATAGCTAAAGGACTATATTAAATCATTCACAGCACTGAAATGACCCACAAGCTTTTATTGAGTCCAGTATTTCAAAGAGAATGATAGTTAGTTCCTTACCTAGATATTCTATGTTAAATGTATGATCTACAGTAAAGGGCTGTATATTGAATAATTTGGGGAAGTTTACATAGTCTCTCTGAAGTATGTGTAATGCTTACTAGCTTACTAAAGATGTTGATGCAATATCTACAACAAGGGGCTCGGGCATAGAAACAATTGTAAAGATAGTGTAGGATGAGGCAATGTTTCGTTCTGTCATATATAGAGTCGATAAAGGTTGGAATGAACTCAAATGCATATAGCAACAACAAAGATTCCAAAGACTGTTAAGTAAAATTTCAAAATCTGCTTATTTTGTTAACCCTGTGGTCTGTATTACCTATTGGCAACTGAGCACAAGACCTTTCTTTCCTGCATGAATAGCAGGAAGGAAGTGAGCTAGATTTCCCAAAATTTGTCATTAAGGATCTAGTGTACAAAGCACTTTTATGAGAATTAGATGGGAGAAGAGAAACTAAAGAAATTGTTTTCCTCCTTTATTTTTGCAGGGAAATGCATAGTATCAAAAGGGAGAGATTTTTTTTTTAATTTTATTGAGGGCTCTTACAGCTACTACAACATTCAGTACATCATTTGTTTTTTTTGTTTGTTTGTTTGTTTTTCCATTTTATTTTAACCTTATAAGTTTATTTTTTTGATACAAAAGTGTAGGCATTTTCATTTTAAAACACCATGGTGTGAGGGAGGGATGCAAACAATAAAAAAGTGTTGCTTTTACAACATTTTCTCCCATTCTTTAAAAAACAAAACAAAACCCACCTCATTCCTTTACAGCAAAGATGATGAAACTTCATTTTCTTCTCTAAGCCTTGAGAAGAGGCCCCCTTGCCGGCAGAGTGAATCAGTCCCGTACTCTACCTTAACTCAAGCCAAAAAAGGGGACACCCCATTAAAAGCTACCACCATGGTTGTGGGCACCACCACTTCCCTGAGCCAGCAGAAGGGGCAGGTATGTCCGCAGTCCACGCCCACACCAGAGGCCAGCAGTCGATCCTAGTTGTCTCCCTTTTCCTTCCATTACCTTCTCCAATAATTAGCAAAAAAAGGTTAAAACAACATGCCTTGGAAGAAAGTGCAACTTCAGTTTAGAAATCCTGGCAGAGAGAAACCTTTTAGGAAATAAAAGCTTTGCCAGTTTTTACTACAAAGGGGCAAAGGAAATCCCAATACCAGGCAGACCATTTCCCCTTTCTAAAACCCAGACAGGCATCTTAAGAGGTCAGTTTCAGTTCCCTTTCCAGAGGACTGGATTTCTGTATTAGGCATTTTGGCTGTATATAATCCGTCAAGACCACAATCCAGGATCCAATTCAAGGTGTCAAGTCACCCCAATGGCAACCTGTCATTAAGAATATTCACATTTTCCCTGTCCTAATCCCAAGTGGGAGAAGCAAGTGTAGGACTTCCCCAGGTTCAGACCTAAGCAGTGCTTTAGAACTTGGACTGCAACCAAGTGACCCATTCAGTACATCATTTGTATCAAGCACATTTGCACACATGTTTCCACATACATTTCCCAACATTTTCCACTTGAGCCCTTGATACAAGCTCCTCTTTAAAAAAAAAAAAAAAAACTTCCCCTTTACCCTTCCCCCCCCCTTTTTTTTGAATCATTTTATTGGGGGGCCCCTACAACTCCCATCACAATACCTAACATCATCAGTTGTATGCAGGCCACTTTTACACACCCATTGCCATCATCACACTCAAAACATTCTCCCTCCCTCCAGGCCCCCATTATCAGCTCCCTATATTACCCTTCCTCACCCCTTCCCCTTGAACCCTTAGTAATTTACAAATTATTTGTTCATCCTGTACACTGTACAATGTGTCACAACACTCACTTCCCTGTTGTCCATGCCCCAGAGAGGAGGCTACATGTAGATCCCTGAAGTTGGTTCTCCCTTTCTATTCCTCCATCCCTCCACCCTCCTGGTATTACCACTCCTATTACTAGTCTTGATGGATCATCTATCCTAAGTTTCCCATGTTTCCAACTTCACTGTACATCTCCTGGTCTAGCTGGATTTATGTGGTAGAATTGGGGTCATGATAGT